>ML793357.1:42178-63542 GCA_009831015.1 Picea engelmannii | reverse complement strand
CCTAACCTCATCATCAAAGTCCACTTTTACAGAACTTAGTTGATTAGTAACCGTATTAAATTCATTTAAATGATCTGCAACAAACCCACCTTCTGACATCTTCATATTAAACAATCTCTTCATTAGAAATACCTTATTCGACGTCGAGGGTTTTTCATACAATTTGGCCAACGCGTCCATCAAACCCTTCGTTCTCTTTTCTTTCAAAATATTGAAAGCCACCGACACTGCTAGGCTCAGCTGTATCGTTCCTAGAGCCTTTCTGTCAAGAATCTCCCATTCTTCATCCTTCATGGCTGCCAGCTTTTTTGCTACTCCACTCAATGGTAGGAATAGATCCTTCTAATATAAATAGTCTTCCATCTGCATCTTTTATAACTGGTAGTTTTGGTTGTTAAATTTCTCGGCCCTAAACTTTCCATCTTCTAACATTGCTCCCACTCGAACCAAGAACCTTCTTTTCCTGCGAGTTACCTTATGCTCTGATACCAGTTGTTAGAAAAACAGGACCGTGGAGCAATCAAATAAAACAAATGCAGAAACAAAACACAGAAGACACACAATACAAGAGAGACATAGATTTACGTGGTTCACCCAGTGTGGGCTACGTCCACCAGAGAAATTTCCAGGTCCTTCCTTTATTATTATCCAGCAAATGAAGGGATACAACCTACAACAAAACTCGCTATAACTTCCTCTTCTTTCTCTCACAGTCTCCTCTCTCAGAATACAATATTCACCACCATCCATAGCCACAATACATTTCCCTCATAAAAGAGGGTTGCTTTCTAGGGAAAAAAACCCTAACATAATCTCTACCATTAGATCTACGACCTTATAATGAATGGTCCAGATTTACAATGAAATTACAATATACTTTTACAAGGCAATTTTTTCTTCGGGGGCTTCACCCCCGAACCCCCGCTGGGGGCCCGCTTGCCCCCAAACCCCTTAGCCAGGGGGATAGGCCCCCCAAACCCCACAGAGGGGGTACCCCCACTCTGCACTCCCACGCATGGAAGAGTGTACATACTTCTGGGGTGTAAATACTTCATGGGGTATACACACGGCTGAAAGTAAAAGACCTATAAATCAAGAAGATAATCAGGCTCCACAACCAACACATGTGATCATGGGTCATGACCACAGGCCTTATCGAAGAGGTACTTCTAGCTTTCGCGATATGGGAAATTGCGCTGCATGCGATCCCCTGCTCTCTTGTTTCTCGAAGTCCCGAAATCCAAAGGGGACCAATAGTTTGTCATAACTAAAAATTGCCTCGGATTTAAAAACATGGCACTCCACCTTTCGGGGTTTACTCCCTCAGGATTTTGGGATATGCGATGACAAGAGGTCTCACACCTGGGTTTCCCGAGAGCCAAAACTCCGAAACACCAAACTCTAACATGCTCCACTATTTTAGGGTTTCCTCCATCGTGATTTTGAGATGTGCAACGATAGGAGGTCTTGCACTTGGGTTTCCTGGGAGATGAAATACTGAAGTATAATAACTTCTCCACACCCTATTTTTTGGGACTTCGTAAGTTGGGATTTCGGGACTTGCGAGTATAAGGGAAACTTACCCTTGGGTCTTCCAGGTTCTGAAAAGCCAAAATGCCAAATCAAATCACACTATGCCAATTCAGGATTCCGCGAGTCAGGTTTCACGTATCATAACTTTGCGATACAAGAGGTCGAAGCTTCACGCTCCTTGACTACCCAAATGCCAAAAAGCCGATACACCCGCTCATCATACACTTGACCAAATTCGGGGTTTCAAAATTCGGGATTTCGCAACTAGTGGGTACAAGGGAACTTATCCTTGAATATCCCGGTTCCCGAAATACCGAACATCAATACTTACCCATGCTAGTCCAATTCGGGGTTTCGCAAATCAAATTTTTGTGACGTGCGCAGACAGGAGGTCTTGCACCTAGACCTTCCAGGAGCTGAAACTCTGAAATACAAACTCTTAAACCTGCGCATCTATTTTTGGATTTCACCCATCGGTATTTCGCGGGTTGGGGATTCGGGACTTGCGAGTACAAGGGACTCGCCTCTAGATATCCCAGGTACCGAAACTTTGAGATATTATATCTTCTCCATACTATTATCATTTTGGGATTTCGCGAGTTGGGGTTTCGGGAATTTGCGAGTACAAGGAAATACTCCCTTGGGTATTCCGGGTTCTGAAACACCGAAACGTCCTAACTCATCCACACTCCATCATTTCAGCATTCAATATGTCAGGATTTCATGGGTCGTGAGGACAAGGGTTCTTACCCTCTGATCTCTCGGGTGTGGAAAAGTCGAAACGCTTACCGGTCGCCATGTGTACTCTATAACTAGGCAGTCCAGGTACTCCCATGGGTCTTAGAATCGACGATCTTGATTTCTTCGCTACTTACGAAGGTTAAAAAGGGGTCGAGGCATTAATGCCTGCATTCCTTCATCCAATTTAATGGTCGCAACAGACCTTAGATCCTTCGAAAGGGTCTCGTTCGTGCATTTAGCAAGAGGAAGGGTATCCTCAGTATCGAACCTCTGAAACAACACAACTCATCCATGCTAGTTCATTTCGGGGTTTCTCTAATCGGGATTTAAGGACTGGTGAGTACAAGGGAACTTACCCTTAGGTGTCTCGGGTACTGAAACATCACAACTAATCATGCTATACTCATTTTGGGGTTTCGCAAGTCAGGATTTCGCGTCTTGCGAATACAAGGAAACTGACCCTTGGGTTTCCCGGTTGCAGAAACACCGAAATACCAATATTTAAGAGACCCACTCTCTCTCGTGTAGGGTTTTCGAACTTTAGGCCTTAAAGTCCTTCATCAGGTTCCTTGGCAGATTTTCACCAGGTTTTATGACCAGATTGAGAGGTCTTCTTAAATCCTTGAACTATTAACATCTGTGATAGATAAAAAGTAAATTCGGGATTTTACCAAGGTAGAAGTCCTTTCAGGGAACTTACCTTGGCTCTAGAATGTAAGGGAATGATGCCGAAAGGGTGTCCCTATGAGGAATTCTATCCAGGGCAGCACGAGAGACAAATAAGGGAAACAACCTCCCAAGAATAGACTTAAAAACTGGATTCGTTCAAATACATATATCTATATATAAATAAGACGAATGTGGTCATTCCAACATAAGCATGCAACCACCATTCCAATCAAAACACCATGCATAAATTTCTACACAGAAACCATTTATAAGTGTTCAAACCATGAGCATACATTCCAAGATATTTAAATTCAAGATACAAGATATAACACTTATCAGAAAAACACCGGGTTTGATGCAACTACTGAGAGGGGTGCTCATTTCCACCCAACCGTAGGCTCAGTGACTCCGAATGGATTTACCACTAGCCACCCCTGAGCAAGACCATGATGCTTGAGACTCTCTGTCTCTATTCTTCAACGATCGAGAATGAAGGTTACTCTCCTTCTTCTCTACTATCGCTCACTCTGTATTCTATTCTAGAGTTCTTCCGATCTCTTTTCTGCGATCCCTCCCTCACATCCCCCCCTTTTCTTCCACACCCTTTTTACCTTCCTTTTATTTTCCAGCGAGGTTGAGTGTGGCACAAATTTCCTCGCAGTGGTCAGGTCTGAGGCCTCCATAGATGGGTGGTTCACCCCCATCCTTCATTAACTCATGAGGAGCCTCTTCATCTACCAACCTGGCGAGTAATTCATTTCGTGGCCAACGAGCCGTTCTTGGTTCTCTGGCTAGTGAAGACCAAATATGGTATTGGTTTTAGTGGAAGTTAGCGCCACCATTCCAGGTGCCTTCCACCACATTTCTTTAGCCATTGTGGTCTCTTTTTCAACACCTCCCCCTCCCAACAGTCCTGCAACATATATTCATAACATTATTTACATTCTTTGACCCTTTATACTAAGGTCCATTCAAATCACACATTCACATCTTTGAGTTTGCCATAGTTCTTGGCCAGTATAGTTTTTTTTACAGACTGGGGGAAATATGGTGTTACAGATATGAGGACGATACAAAGATTGAAAGGTGAAATCAAGTCTTTGTGGAAAAAGTTTTTGAGTAGGAGAGGCTACAAAAACACCTAACCTATTAGCCATTGAGTTCAATTCCCTTTTAACATGAGTGATGTTGAAAGATAGAAAGCTCGAGATAAGTGCCAAAACAGTTTGGGTATAATGTTTTGTTAACTTGTTGCTAGGAGAATATATATTATGTACAAGGTTTACAACAAGTTAGAAATCCCCAAAAACTGTAAGGAGACTACAACCTAAATTATAGGCATTTCAATGCCTAGCAGTAATGCTTCAAATTCGGTGACATTGTTCTTGCAAGAAAACTCTAACCTATAGGAAAAGTTGTGAATTTTACCCATGAGAGTACAATATAATACCAGCTTCATTTCCTTCATTGGATCATGAATCATTAAAGTGCATATGCTACACCCCACCCTCTATGTCGATTTGTTCCAAGGTACTGTTGTCCTCATCTACAAAGATGGAATGCACTTCAAGGTCCTTGATATAATTTACAATAGGCTGTGGGATGCTTTCTATATAAGGTCATATTCTTCCCTCCCTTAGGACTATAATGTTTTTACCATTCTGAGGAATAGATAAGTGTGTCCCATTGAGTGAGAGGTATCCACCCGTCAAGGCTTTCCAATCTCTTCCTAATATGATTGAGTAATTACTCACTGGCATGTCGATTACCTGAATATTAAGGGTTGTCCTTATTTTAGGATGTGCGCACAAAACCAAGGTCACGTCCTTTATTTCACCTATGGTCAATTGTTGTAAACTATTATAAGAGATCATTCTTCTGGCATTTTAATTTGTACAAGACAATCCTAACTCTTCCATAATAATTTTCGACATTACACTTGGGCCCAAACTGTCGTCAATGAGACAACAATGGACTATTTTTTCCATAATATTTACATAAATAATAAAAAGGGGTTTTTTTATAGGGTGTTTGAAATTATGTACACCTACTTTATTTACAGTTGAACCCTCTTCATCTACCTCTTCAGAGAGTTTTTCTACAATGGAATATTTTCCTTCCATGAAATTCTTCATATGCTTTTGTTGCTCATGGACGACAACCATGTCTAGGAGGGTAGCATCAACCTTAATATTAGCCAATTGATTTAGAATGTTGGATTTTGATGCAGACCCCCCCTTCTCTCCTAAGGGCTGCACAACCTCCCGATCTAGGTTTGATCAAGAAACTGAGTCTGATTGACTCTCCAGTCTCTCAAGGACCTTCAATCAACTGAATAGGCCCCCTTCTTCTTAAGACAGAGGTTCAATGGAACCCACAGGATTCTCCTTAATTATTTTAAAGCTTCAACGTACTCAGGTGTTAGCTCTCCTCTTTAAGCCCCTCCCTCTATGTGGCCAAGGCTGTGACCAGTCGCCTAATCAAAAGGCACATCATGATTTTGCGTTTCACGACTCTGGCAGTGTTGCTACCTCCATTCCCCCAATAGCCGAAATCGCGATGCCCTGGATCAACAGTCCAAATATTTCTTTGATCGACGAATGTGATAAAATTGACGTTTCACATTTCTTGACTTTAGAAGTCTCTGTGCCTCTGTTCTCCAAATAGCCGAAATTGTGATGGTGTTGGATCGACGGTTTAGATCCTTCCTGTGATCAATGACTGTGATCAAATCAGGATTTCGCGTTTCACGACTTTGGAGTGTCCTTGCCTCTGTTCTCCCGATAGCCAAAATTACGATGGTACTAGATCAATGGTCCATACCTCCACTTTGTTCAGTGGCTCAGATCAAGTCACGATTTCTCATTTCATGAGTTCTTGTGACTCAACCTTTGACTCCTTCGAGTCACGAGTAAGGGAAATGATGTGCTCTCTCCATGTGTCCTCCTTGACAGCGGATGGTCTCGATGATTTTAGAATGATCAATGACTGTGATATTTTCGGGAGTTCACACTTCGTGAATCCTCAAAACTCTTCTCTTTGACCTTTCCACTCTTTGAGTCAGCGAAATGTTGATCTCTTGCCAGGTGTACTCTTTGACAATGGAGGGCTTCGATGATTTCAGAGTTTTGTAAACTTGTTCCTACTGTGTACGTTCAAAGATTTAACGTTAGTGAACTTTACCCTGATTAGGAAGCTATGATTTTTTTGCACTCAGATCCAACGGTTGATATCTTTCCTCCTCTGCACTTGCTTCTCATTATCTAGAAAAGATTGGATGTTCCAGATCTTTCCTCTGAGCTAAATATTTCTTCAGACTTAGAATATTTTCGAAAGGATTTTAAAGAATTCAAAATTTATCCCTCCTACGAGTCCATTTCTTGGATCTCGTTCGTGCTTCTTGGAAAGTGATACTCCTCTTGAGCTTGATCTCTCCAAATATTTTGATCTCCCAAGCACTTCTTTATTTTCTGGGAAATTCGTGAAACTCAAATCCAAAGATTCTTGAAAATAATCCTTTCTCGCCTTCCTGGCGTTTTTCCACTCTCGTCCTTCAACTTCTTTATGGAGTCGCTTCGAATCTTCATCAAATTCCAGCTCTGTGCACTCTTTCCATCATATGTTTACACAATATTTGAGTTCTTGTGATGACTGTGCACTCCTTGCGACATTCACTTTCCACTTCCTGTAAAGAAAGTATTACTCTATTTCTTCTGAGCTTTACAAGTCGAAAAAAACCCTATCGATGCACTCCTTGCAGACTATGTGCACACCTTGCACCGGCTCACGAAGAAAAGTGATTTAAATTCTTATGAAATAATTTCAAAGCTACATACACTAGTAGCAAGATTCATTCATTCTTGAAAATATTAAGACAACAATAGGTAAATTGCAAACACTATGCACACTATACATTGGATCAATTTTCCTCTGTTATCTTCATTCAAAAATCAAGAAAATGGTTACATCTAAAATCAAAGTAACAACTATTGTTCACAAATTCCTACTTTCTCATAATTATCATAACCCTTCTTCTGGGTGTACAAAACCTCTCTTTATACAAAAGAAAAACAACTAACTGCTATCTAATTGTGGTTACATCAAGACTAGGGTTAATCTCTCAGGTCACATGTGCTCATTTTGACCACGCACATGATATTTCCTCTTCTGTTTTCTATCAGCTTTCAAATATTACAATAATGGCTAGCATTCAAGATTCCAAATTGGTCCTCAGGTGTTGAGTTGTTCTACCATGTTTTCTTGCTGACGATGCTCATGCATCATACTCCCCTAGGAAAATATTCATGGACTCTTGTTCATGAGATCCTGCACTGACCTTCCATGCTTCTGGATATCAGATTCACTCTCCCAACTAACATATTCTATTGGATGTCCCTTCCACTTGACCAGATACTCAAAATAATTCTTTCTTCGGGTCTTCTTACCAATCCTCTGATCAACAATCTTTTCCATCTGTGGTTTTTCTTCTATAGGAATATGTTTCTCCCACTGAATCTTCTCTTGATCTATTGATCCTTCTATGTCATCCTTCCTATAAGAATATAGGTCTAAGACATTGAATATAGGCGATATGCCCACATCATCTGGCAACTCGATCTCATAGGTGTTTGTATCAAACTTCTTCAAGATCTTACATGGCCCTATCTTCTTCATATTTATATTTTTATATGTCCCCCTAGGGAACCTCTCCTTATTGAGATGTGCCAGAACCTTATCTCCTATTTCAAATTGAATTTCTCTGTGATGTTGATCAACTCTATGTTTGTACTCTTGGCTAGAATTCTGCAACTTCCCTCTGATCTGGTTATGGAGCTTCTGCATTTCTGCAACAAAATATTCTGCTCCAATGCTCCTGGTCCCAGTTCGTTCCAAGTATCTCAACTCAAATAATCCCTTGGGTTTCATTCCATACAATATTTGCAACAGACTCTTTCCATTTCTCCTGTTTGGTGAATCGTTGTATGCAAATTCTTCTTGTGGCAGAATCTGATCCCACTGATTATGGTGCTCAGTGACCAGACTCCTCAATAAATTTCCCAGACTTTTTTTTACCACCTCAGTCTGTCCATATGTCTGAGGGTGATAAGATGAGCTGAAGGACAAATATGTCCCCAAATTATTCCACAATGTCCTCCAAAAATGACCAACAAATTTTGTGTCCCTGTCCGAGACAATGCTTTTGGGTAGGCTGTGAAGTCTCATAACTTCCTTAAAGAACAGATTCGCAACATGTGTTGCATCACTGGTCTTCTAGCATGGGATAAAGTGTGCCATGTTTGAAAATCTATCCACCACCACAAATATGGAATCACATCCTCTTTGCATTTTTGGAAGTCCCAACACAAAATCCATGCTTATTGCATCCCAAGGCCTCTTTGGTATGGGCAATGGTTGATATAATACAATGTTCTATATTTTACCTTTTGCATGTTGGAAAATTCTACATCTGTTCATGAATTTTATCATATCTATTCTCATACCTGGCCAATAATATGAATTTCTCAATTGTACAAATGTCTTATCATGGCCGAAATGTCCAACCAATCCTTCACTATGTTTTTCCTTCAAAAGGTTATCCCTCATTGAGCATTTTGGTATGCAGAATTGATTGCCCTTGAACAACAATCCCTCTTGAATCATATACTCTATCCACTATCTCCTATCTTTCAGCACAAGATTCGTGCATGCTTCGTATGCTTCCTTGAAGTCTGGATCATCGTTGTACATTTCCTCAAGGTGTTCAAACCCTAAGGTTTTTATCTGAAATTCCTGTAGAGTCAAACATCTCCCACTCAATGCATTAGCAACTTTGTTAGCATTCCCAACAATATGTTTTATGACAAAAGTAAAATTCTTCATAAACTCAATCCACTTTGCATGCCTCTGATTCAATTTTTCCTATCTGGTTATGAATTGTAAATCTTGGTTATCGCTATGCAAGACAAATTCTTCTGGGACAAGGTAATGTCTCCATTTCTTCAGGGCTTGGATTATGGAATAGAACTCCTTGTCATAGGTGGAGTATTTTCTCTTAGTCTCATTCAACGTCTCACTGAAGTAAGCAACAGGTCTATTGTCTTGGCTCAAAAATCCTCCAATCACAATGTCACTTGCATCACACTTCACCTGAAATGTCTTATCAAAATTTGGCAAGACCAGAATTGGTCTCTCTGTTATTTTCTCCTTTAGTATATTGAAGCTCTTCTCAGCCTCCTCTGTCCATTTAAAATACTTGTTCCTTTTCTTCACTGTATCCATCATTGGTGTACAAATTCCACTGAAATCTCTGATGAACTTCCTATAGAAACTCTCTAATCCATGGAAGCTTCTTACCTCAAACATGCTCCTCAGTGATGACCATTCTTTGATTGCTTTCACATTCTTTGGATCCATCTTCAGTTCATTTGAATAGATCACAAAACCCAAGTAAATGAGTTATGTCTTCATAAAAGAGGACTTCTTCAGATTTATCAACAACTTCTCCTTTTGTAGTCTCCTCATCACTAATGTCAGGTGCCTCAAATGCTCCTCTTTAGTCCTTCTAAAGATCTGTATATCATCTATATACACAACCACAAACTTGCTAATGAAATATTTTAGTATTTCATTCATCAACCTCATAAAAGTACTCGAGGCATTGGTTAAGCCAAATGGAATAACAAGCCACTCATGCAAACCTTTGTTTGTCTTATAGGTTGTCTTCCACTCATCACCTTCCCTCATTCTGATTTGGTGATATCCACTTTTCAAATCTATCTTAGAAAATAAATTTGCTTCACTTAAAAAGTCCATCAAATCATCTATTCTTGGTAAAGGGAATCTATACCTGATAGTGAAATTGTTGATTGATCTTGAGTCTGTACACATTCTCCATCCTCCATCTTTCTTTGGACTCAACACAGTTGGTACTGCGCATGGAATCAAGCTCTCTCTGACCAAACCCTTGTCTAACAAGTTGTTGGCAGCCATTTTGCATTTTTATCCTATCCTTATACGCTGCCTAGACCAGTGTTTTGCAACCTTTGATTTTCATCGCAATCTTTGGAATAAAACAACACTATTATTTTGCGCACTTTGTTCTCGTTTTCACGACTGCAAGCATGAATATTTTGTTTTTGAAGTCACATTAAAATCGTCACTATTTTATTTTGGTTACTCTTGTCTATGTGTTTATTGCGTTTCCAATTTAATTATAGTCACACAGTTGGCAAGGCTCCAAAATCTTTACTCATTTGGCATTCTTTAATTGTTAATATGACTTCATTTTTACAAGACTGTGATGATATCCTTATGATCGAGTTTTTGATACATTGGTGTTTTGATGTTCTATAGTCTTTCATCGATTTCTTTGATGCATTGGTTTCATGAAAACACATTGACATTGTGGTTAGACCCTTGGCGCAATTATTTCATACAACATATATTTGTTATGATCGAACCTTTGGTGTCGATTTCAAATCATTGTTTTGGTCCTAAAACTATGTTAAAACTTATTGCTTGCGCAAATGTTTGGTAGACTTACCATAGATTTCATTAATTGTTTGAATGGCATAGTTTTTGACATATGCAATAGTGATTTGAACCGCTATATGCGTCGTCAGTTGTACTGTGGGAAATGATTTTTTTTCATGGGCTGATCTAGCTCCATCACCTTCGCACATTCGAGCATTAATGCCTTCCCCTTATCCCGAGTCATCTCTATTCATTTTCGGGGAAGTCTGTGAGTTATTTAATCTAGCGTATACTCTGTTCAAACCCTGTCCATGTACCCTGCTCAGTGTGTGTTCTCTCCTGGCTCCTGTAGGGAGAATTTAACCCTCATAGTGTTCAGAGTCAGTTACTGTTTGATTGCCAAAGAAGACTACCCCCGTAATTGCCTCCCAGAGACACGTTTTTACGTGAGCGATTATGAGAAAATGGTTTTGAATCGGATCAAACCCTTGAAAATCCAGAACCGAAATTATCCCCTTTACCTTCCTTGTGGGTAGTTTCCTCAGAAATCGAGTTGTTATAGGGATCTAGCTCATGTTTTAGAGGTCAAGTTTCAGATCTTTTCCGTGGCTGAAAGGTACATATTGGGTCTGTGTGCATTTGCTGAAACGTCTATGAATTCTCCAGGCCTGTGCCTCAAAACCCCTCTCACCCATCCAACCTCTCACACTCTTGAACCCTTGATCAATACTTAGGAAATCAAGCAGTCTGTCAGAAGAAACAAAAGACCACCAGTTCAATTTTCTTCAGAAACGTTGAGACAGCAACGACCTTTGTCAATTCCAAGTTATCATGATCGAAGTATTTTCTTACTGCTTAGGTATGAATTTCAATATTAATTTTGTTTTATGAGTTGGTTTGGATTAATATAACCGATTGGATTTGCTGTCAATAGCTCTGTTCGTTTTGATTCAAAATGATTTTGTTGCTTTCATTTTACCAAAACAATTACATTATGAATCATGAGTGGGAAGTTTGTTTCCTAAACTCGGACACAGCTATGATTTAGTTAATGAGATTTTATTATTCTCAGTTTAGTATAAATGATTGATTTGTTTTCGATTTTGTTTGGATTTCTTTTTGAAACAATTTTGTATGGATAGTCGATTGGGTTTGATTTCAATTAAGTTCTGTTTGTTTATAAACAATCCTATTGACTTTGATTTACCAAAAACTATTTTGTTAATGGCTGAGTCGACATAAATTGTTGCATGAAAAATTTACTTGATCGGTTACAGCCTGTTTTGATTGAAATAGATTCAAACATGATTTTGTTTGCTCTCAATTAGCATAGAAGTTTTGGTTTGAATGATTCGTTTGGTTTTCAATTAGTAATAAAATATTTGTTTGAATATAATTTTGTTAGTTCTGGATTGATTTAAAACAGTTCTGTTTTAAAATTAGACCAGCTACAGAATCGTTTGATTCTGTTAGCTAGTCATAAAAGTTAGATTTTTAAATGATTTTATCAATAAAATATCCTCTAAACTTGTCTATTCTTGTCCACTTTCAGGTGCATATGAATTTCAATGACAATTGGGCATGCTGTGGCAGTTTAGGAGATACTTTTTTGATATAGTTTTGTTAGCTTTAGTCAGGAATAGGAACTTGGGAGTTTATTCCCAGATTTTTTGTAAACTGCTTTGACAATTCCCACAGGGATGTTTTACCCTGTGGGAGGTCTTTAAATACTTGTTATTTTTTGTAATGATCATCATCATCACTGTTGGGAGAACCAGAATATGGATTTATGATGCATACTAGGATGAAAGTTGATGTCTTGTAACAGCTTTCGCTTTCAATATATCAAACTTTTGTTTCAAGTTTTCCGCATATCAGTTTGCAATTAATTATCGACTACTTTAGCTATCATGATTCATTGCATGTTGATGTGATTTGATTTATATGTTGTCCATATCTGATCTCTCTTATTTAAAAATACAACAATCACTCTATTTCAATTTAATGAATACAGGTTTATCTTTTCATTAATTGAATTGTTATGTACAAATTTTGCACAAGGATTTATCTGGCTGCGATGATTTGTAAATTATAAGATTGCTGTAATTTTTTATGTCTTGTTTGTCCTGTCATTTATATTTGAAGAGCACAATTGCTTCTAGTTTATGAGAAGCTCGTGGAAAATCCAGTGCAGGTTTCCTCCCACCGAACAACTGAATCAACTATTGCATACAGGACAAGCCTGAAACGCTACTTCAGGTCAGTTTGTTATTTGTTATTTGATAGTTAATTTGTTAGTATAATATAAGTAGTTTAGACATTGATATGTATAGTTCAGATTTGTATTTAGAGTTATTATTTTAGTTGCTTAGCTCAGGTAGTTTTTATTTAATTTCTTTCTCATAAAATTATAAAAATCAAAAGACAATAGTTTCGCTGTCTTAGGATAGATTACAAATGACTTTTGTTGGTTTTCATTTAAATCTGTAATCTGTAAATATTGTATATTTGTAATTGGACTTGATTCTGTTGATAATTGAACATTTAATTTTATAGAATCATTGTTGTATAATTTAGGTAATAGACTGTACATATGTATTTTAGATTTATTATTTAGTTTACTTTAATTATTGTTTTCATTTAGATTAGTTCCTTAGTGTAGTTTTCATTTGTTTTCCTAGGACTTAGATCGGCTAACGGAGCCTCTAAACCCATCAGGGTGGGTCATCCCAAACGGCTTGGGTTATTTAGACAACCCCGGACTGGATCCACTCTTCCAGTTGGAGAGCATTCATTTCTCCCGTCAACATAGTTCCTGGACTTGGTTCTTTACCTGCTCATTCTCTCGAGGTATCAGTCTGTATGTTGCTTTGTTTGGAAGACTTGCTCCTGGTATCAAATCAATATGATGACTGATACTTCTGATGGGTGGTAATGAGTTAGGCAGCTCATCCACCACTATGTTGCAAATTTTTTTTAATAATTCTTGAACTTCTTCAGGCAAATCATCCATTGAAGTACTAGTAAGGATAATTGTGGGTTTCCTCACCACAAAAAACTGCATCTCCTATTATTTTTTTACTTCTTTCAGGAGTTCCTTCCCACTCATGAGAAGTATGCTTGTGTTGGCTTCCTCTTTCACTTTCTTCTCCTCTATTGGCAACAACATGTGTGTCCTACCATTTGTTGGTCTCAACAACTCTCTTCTTCTCTCTGAGTTATTTACCTAGGGTTCATGTCATTCGGGTTTCCAAAAAAACCCTCTAAAACAATCGGCCCTTCTGGTAACCCAGAAGGAAACACAATACATAGAATGCACTGCGCAGTGTCACCTAAGATAGCTTTAAATGGGTGGCTATAAGTGTTATAACCCTAAATTGCACCACACATGCTTACCTGGCATCAGGCCAACTCATATCCCTTCTTTGCCAAAAACTACTGAACAACTCTTCTAAAAAATCCATTTTTAAAAGTACACGCTAGCTGGCCCACTATAGCCTACGTGTATATAAAAGTACACACTAGCAGGCCCACAATAGCCCACGTGTACCTTCAGAATCACAAAAAAAGGAAATTTTCCAACGGGACAAAAAGCTATGGGTTAGTTAACTGAAACTCCCAGCCATGCATGGTCGAGGGTTTGTCCAAAACCCTAGCACCTTCTAGCCTATAAAAGAAGGGGTAGGGGTACCATTTGGAGGAGGAAAATAATAAGCAAAGAAACTCTGCCCATTTTATGAATCCATTGTCCCAACCCTTTAGCCTTTCCTCAAGCCTAAGGAGAATTACTGCAAAGCAGTTGGAGGAAAAAAGAAGAGGAGGAGCCCAGGATCAGGATCAAGGAGCGGTGGATGGTCTCGACTTTGATTGTAAGTTGATTCATTTTGAAAATAATAAAAGAATACTTTTCCCATCCCAATGCATAAGTTATCTATGATTTGTGTAATTTATGTTTAATTTCTAACCCTCAAGTAGAAAAGTAGCATGCATGCGCAGTGTTTTGTCTTGATTGCAGGTTAACTTTGGAAGGAGCAGCGCAAGTAAGCGGGCAAAGTGCAACGGAGGATCTACACCCAACATCAGTAAAAAGGTTAGTAGTTCCTTTCCATTCATGTATCGTGAAAGAGGGGTTTAAGTTTAGGGTGGTAGGTTAAAAATTTATTTCTTTACGGTCAAAATCTGCATGCAAGCCTGACCCTAGTTTGCTAGTCCGTAGGGTATTTTTCCCAACAACAGTAAGACTCAAGTGTTTACACCCTAGGATTGAGTATGAGATAGGGGTTTATTAACTAGATCTGTGCACTATGAACAATGAGGGTAATATACCTATTCCTCATGGGTACACATTCCCATTACACAATTTACTTCCCAAGCAACATATTCATGTTCCATAACAATCTATGAACTCATTTATTTAGCATAACAATAACCTGCTAAAACAAATTAAAGAGATGCATACATTCATCACATTACATAGTTGTTACTGTGGTTCACCCTCTCCTAGGCTACGTCCACAAATATTTGGATCTGGTCTCTTTTATTATGGCAGTTGTGCATTTCTAGTGCCGCGCGCTTATAATTCCCCTCTTATGGGTAAGATATATATAAGGTGAACTAGATTGCACCAGGCTCTACAACCTGTAAACTAATCCTCAAATCTATCTTCTATCCTCCTTTCTAGCTCAACAACTTACAAAAATGGTACATAACAGTCAATATCGCATACCGCATCCGCTCATGCGTAACTACAGTAAAAGATGGGATAACAATACTAACACCCCAAGATAATGCACAAATTTTCAACACAAAACAGTCGAACCTCTACATGATACCTACGTATCTATATTTATACTTTTCAGGATCTTTATCCATTTACCAAGGATTACAAAAACCCTAAACCTACTGACGTTAGGTCTTCCTCCCATGCATGCGTGTTTTTCTTCCTCCAACTGTCACTGTCCTTGTGCATGCTTTCTTGCATGTGCGTGTGCTGTTATTTCTCCAGATGTTACTTCTATTTCTGCATGCTTTCTTTCCCATGATCGTCCTTGTTTCCACTTTGGCATGGTGCCAATAGGCCCCCAACACTGACATGTGACTCATCCCGAGTCACCTAATCTTTCTGAGCTGCCTTGATCTCCTCGGTGATCATCTGGAACTTTTCCTTCAGCTCTGCTACTTTTGTTAGTGTTTGCGTGGTCTTCTCCTTAATGGTATCCACTACCTGAACTGCCACTTTGTCGCTCAATAATCCTTCACATTATGCGTTTTTATATGCTATATGTTTTCTATCTCCTACTACCTGTGCGAGTACTTCTACTACCCATTCTTGCAATGGTTCTATTTGAGCCTGACGCTCCTGTTTATGCATTTGCACCGTGATAAGTTCTGCCTACATCTTTTTCAACTCTTTCATCCCCTTGACGCGTTCTGGGATTGGTATGGTATTTTTCCTCTGTTTGAGTTCTTGGATTGCTAGATTGATCCTTTCCTCTTCCTTGTCCCAACATTGGACTTGCGGATCCTCCTCTAGTCTTATCCAAAGTTGTGCAACTTTATCGAACAATTCCGCTGTTGTGCTAAGCTGCTGCTCTATCTCCTACAGTTGTGTCATTGCTTCCTGCTTCCTTTTCTACTTTACTACCGGTGGAGTTGTTAGTGTGAGCTATTTTCAGAGACCCTCAATATCCTTCTGATATTGATCAATTGCCTGCACAATATGGTCGATCTTTTCTACGACTGGGAGATCATTTCCTCACACAGTGCTTGGAAGTTTCCCAAAAACTTCTCCCACTCTTCATTCTAGTTTGTTCCTGCATTCTTTATACTCCCGAGTTTTGGATTTGGCTTGCTCACAATCATTTTCCAGTGATTCCTGCTTCTTTGTTGCTTGTTGTCGCTCGACTAAGTTTTTATGTGCCCTAGACTACATTTCATGGTCGATGCTAACCTGCAATTTTTATAGTTCCCTTGATGGCATCCTTGTCAAGACCAATTGGATGTGGTACAAATCCTTCCATGGTGTCTGTCCCACGATTTCTTCCATTCTCAGCATGCTAGGTTTTATGTAGACCGTTGCGTGTGCGTGTGGCATTAGAAGGACTAGGTATCGTTCTTCAACCTCCATTATCTCATTGGTCTGTGTTGTCGATGAATCTATGCCTCTACTGCTACTTACTCTCTGGGACTCCCTGAGTGTCCCGAGGAGCTATCCCATTATTGCCAGCTCTTTTTTCAGTTTATCCCTGTGATGTGTTGCATGATCGAAGTCTTCTGCTAGACAGTCTTAGACCATTTTGGTGATCATTTCTCCATCGTTCTTCGTGATCATATAGTCCAGTGATTCTTGTTACACCTTTGATTTCTTGCACACGCCTACTGTCTGCACAACCGGTGTTTTCGTTCCCCATGGTTCCTATGTGCTAGGATTTGGGGCGGTCTCCTGCGCTCCTTTAGCTTGTTTTGGTTGTCCATTGGTCACTTTCTTCCCCTTCTGGGTTCCTATCTACTTCAACCTTTCGTTTGCTCGAGTCATCTTTTTTTGGCCTGTCCTTGGTTTCTTGGGCACTGGGATTTGCAGAGGCTGTGTTTCCACCTGCGCTGCCTCTCCTTCTACTGTTCTTTCTGGTACTTCCCAGGGAATGGATGGGATTATCCATTCATCAGGCCATTCTTTGATGATAATGTTAATGTCACCCTCTGTGATGCAGTAGTGCATCTGTAGCCACTGTTTATCTAGATCCTTCTTTGGTTGTATCCACATGGCTTGACATGTAGCCCAGAAGTTAGCGATATCCCCATATCGCGCGACAACCTCTGGTGTTATTCTCTATGATCGATTGATAAATTCCTGTATGTCCCAAAGGTATGCTTCAAATATGATTCCATTATCCCTCTTATGCATTTCCTGTGGCCTAGATTTCAGTAATAGATATCTCGCTCCCGCTAGCTGTGGTCTAGTACAAAAAATTACATACTCTGGTTCCCGCCATCCCATGAAGGCTATGAGGGTGAGCAACCATGAGTAATGGAATTCTGTACCAAGGTCCTACGCATCCTTGCAGTCCACTTGGAACAATTTTAATAGATAAGGCACCCAACTCAAGGAGGTGCCTTCTGCGCACCGAGATGCAACTGCGATGACTCCTGCTGGTACTTCATCTTTGCAACATTTTCTTAAGAATTTACAAGCTAAGATCTTTGTGCTCAATTGTGTCGCTACATTGTTGATCCGTTTGATTATAATACCTCTTGTTCCCCTAGTGGTACCATATTTCTTCTTCATTTCCTCTGCTAACACTTTCTCCTTGGATTTATCATCCAAAATCAACACGGGATCCATGCCCCGACTGGGTAGTCTTGTTATTTGTGCGATAAGCTCAACAGTTATGGGGACGAGTTTTTCCAACCATATATCCCTTCTGTGTGTGACTGCTAGCAGTTGCTTGACACATGATGCCATGTACTGGCCTCTGCCAAAATGTGGAAGTTTGAGAAAACCTAAAATTCCTATTCTATCCAGTCCATCTTCCCACTAGGGTGGCTGGCTGATCATTTCTCCAAGTTGGTTTACCACTATGTTCTGCATAAAAACCCTTGGCGCAATTTCTGGGTACTTGGATTTGTATGATATGTCATGGTCGGAATACTTGAGCTTCCCAACATGACCCAGTAGCTATGGATCTACCTGTACTCAATATGGTATGTGTGGTAGCACAATTTCTGCTTCCGATTTCTTGTGAGGTAAGATCAATATTTGAACTCTATCTTCCTGTTGTAGTGGTTGGTTCGAAGTTCCTGCAACTGTCGGTTGCTCCCCTGTAAGCCACTCTGGCCAAGATGAGGTAGTTCCAATGGTCTCCTCTATTGGTTGACCTAGGCTGGGTATCTGTGACTCATCTAGTTGCATTGCTGCTCCCAGATTTTGTGTCATTTTGTTAACTTCCACTGCTGATTCAGTTCTTTTTGGTTTCACTTCCTGTTGGGTTTCCGCTTGCTCATTTTGAGGCTCCTGCGTTGCTGCTAGCGTATCCTCTTTCATGGCCTCTGCATGTGGCTGCTAAATATCTTCCAGTATTGGTGTAGAGTTCACTAGTATCATCTCTGGGGATGGGATCTTGTTGATATCGACGATCTCCAGCTATTGCTGCTCGTTTTCTTCTAGCTGTCCCTGTGACCTAGTTTGAACCCTGGTCGGTCTAGCTTTCTATCCTGGTTTTGTGGGATTTGGTGGTTCCATAGTGGTGACTATCAAACTTTTGATGAGTTTGAATGACTTTGGTGAGCTCTGTGGTCTCTCTCTATTCGTTCTGGATGTTGTGGCTCTTTCTCTATTCTCCTTTCATGAATAGACTAGTTGCTTATGTGCTCGCGTGTTGTATGGGATTGTCATGAAGATTGTCGAGGACAATTCCTCCATCATGCGATTAATGCACCATAACTGTGGGTTTAATGCATCTGTGGCAGTTTCATACTTTCCATTACTCTTACTTTTCTGTTTCCAGTTGGCGTGTTTAATGTGATGTTCCATCAGTCCTTGTCATGCTTTAATTTCACTTAGTGATGTCCTGTCATACTTATTTTTCCGACTTTCCATTTCCCACTTGTTTTTATTTGGTATGCAAAAATTGACTTTTCCTTTGTTGAATTATTGTTTCAAATGTTATGTGGCCTTTCTATCTCTGGCGTGCTTCAGGATTTTTAGTTTTTTTTCCTCTTTTTGTTCTCTGTTTTGATATTTGATTTGATTTTTTTTTCTTTCATTTTTTTTTACTATGCGGTGGGTGGTTGAATATCCTTGTATAGCTTCAGTTGGCTCCGGTTGATCATTTCTCTGAGGTTTGTTCCTACTAAATCTCTTAACTGTACAACTCCCATGTTTGTTATAGATTTTACCTCGTATGGTCCTAACCAATGCATTCTCATCTTTCCTCGATGCTGAAACAATTTGCTGTCATAGAGAAATACTAGATCTCCTTCTTTGAACGTCTTCTTCTTGATGTGTCGATCGTGCCAAGATTTGTCTTTGGCCTTCTACACTTTTTGATGGAATCCTTCTAGGATTTGGTCTTCCTCCATTGACAATAGTTGATTCAGTATTTCCTGTATTGCACCTCATTCTGTCATTTGTGTGATAGCGGCTACGCATAAGCTGGGTAATAAAAATTTTAATGGCACTACTTGTTAAGCCCTAATATTGGCTCATTACCCCTTAATTGGGGCATATTATATTATTAATGTTATTTTATTTATGTCGGATTTAGGCCATTAGTTGTAATTATACCTCCTAGTCTCCTATATATACCAAGGAGACATTTTCATTTTGAATGATCTTGTACTTGAACATTTAAGTGGGGTAAAAGGAGGTTTCCCCCTCAAAGAGGCTTATTATCTGAAATTATCTCTTTTTCAAGGTGTTGAGTACTTTTTCTAAGGTTTTTCTATCTTATATTGATATTTGGTTCTTAACATATGGTATCAGAGCTCAAGGTCTTGGGGTTTCGTTGCTACATCTGAGACACCTTGAAATTTTTGCTATAACATTTTTTCTACAACATTTCAGAAGGAAATTATTAGAGGATATTTAGTATATGGATCAAGGTACGTTTGGTTCAAATTTCAGCTCCTGGGGCCTTATAATTTCGAAGATATAACCTGCACAAGATAGGTTTCTGGAATCATCATGAACTGAGTCACTGCGAAATTTTCTCTATAATTTTTTTTTTGTAACGTTTCAGACCCTGAAATCCAGAGGCTATTCATAGAAATTAGTAAGGTATATGTGGTACAAATTTTAGCTTCTATTTCATGTAAAATTTATAGATACACCCTATGTAAGATAAGGTATCTGACTAGTCTCAAGAAGGTGTTCCAGGTAAAACAATCATAGCTTCTTCCTAGAGTATCCAAATTGAGTGGGACTGGTTTCATTAGATCATGGATAGTCTGTAGTATTTTTGGTACAAGTTTCAGAATTTTATATCAATTATTTTGTGCAGGGAACGCTATACAAGTGAGATCTCCTGGAAAGGCCAAACAATGGCAAGTTGTGGGGAAGTTACCGTAAATTCCACTTGACACATCCAATTTTGATTAGACCTATGGCATTGCAAAGAAAAAATATTAGATAACTACATAAAATAAAGTTTCATACCCAGAAGGATCGAAACTTGGGAGATACAATAGAAGAAAGATTGTCTAGCAGAACCACCTCAAAATCAAGGTTCAAAAGTGATACTTGGCCAACATGCCATGCAAAAAGGGAACTTCTACACCAAATAAGCCTCTAGACAATCCTACTTGGACTCTTGATGAAGGTGAAGAAATGTGTAGAGACATAAATGATTTACAAAATAAGATAGTAACAAAATATGAACTACAAGAGATGATGGAGGGTTTAAAAGGGAAGATCATGGAAGTATTGAAAATTTTTGTAACAGAGAAGACACCTAAAAGTGAAAATGCATCCCATGAAATTCATGATGAGGACACAAGGAAGGTGAATCAAGAATGGAGAAACTCCAACTTTGGTTTTAAGACCAATCACATTCCTAAGATATATATGAGGAAGTTTGATGGCAAGGACCCAATCACATGGATACTTCAGATGGAGCAATTCTTTGATCTCCATAATGTGCCACATACACAAAAGGTACGAATTGCTTCTTTATATTTAGAACCTAATCAATTTGTATGGTATCGATGGATTTGTTCGCACAAATCACTCGTCACTTGAACAATTTTCACGAAAGAAATGATAGCACACTATGAGGATATAAGGAGCAATACCTTCTTTAGCCAATTGGTAAATCTCAAGAAAAAGGGTTCAGTTACTGAGCACATTGAGAACTTCCAAAGATTGAATATAAAGGTAACCGATATTCCAGATGAGCACTTGATTGATGTATTCATAGGAACTTTAAAGGATAACATTCAACATGAGGTTCTC
>ML793356.1:317579-345152 GCA_009831015.1 Picea engelmannii | reverse complement strand
GCTTTGAATGCCTCTTCCAAACGACGGCGCAACAATCCCCAAAGCATTTCAAAATGTGCGTGCTGGCACTGTCCAGCTGTAGGTTCTTTCTCCGTGCGCGCTGGCTCGCTTGATGACGTGTGGATGCTCCTGCATCACTATGTCTATAGTCGTGCAAGGTAGCGTATTTCTTGAGTTCAATATGTATGCTAACATATGTTATATCCATACTTTTCAACGTTATCCAATTATGAATATATACGGGTCTATTTTCGAGCACTATGCCTTTACCAAATGAGCACTCTAACTGTTGTTTGAGGTGGTTGTTCTTGACAATTTTCTTTTCATTAAAAACTTTACATGGTAGTTAGAGGTAACTTGATCATACGTTAGTTGTATATGAAAGGGTTGATCAAATAATGAGGTTTAGCACTGAGGTTTGGAATCCCATCTAGCATGACAAGTCAACCCCTAGACCCAGTGTCCAATCGAGTTTGACCCCAAACTTACTTTCCAACAATACTCCGCCTGACTTGCTGACAGGGATTTGCGCTAATAGTCTTTATGGTTCGGTTGAATGCAAAATCAGACTTTTTCGTAAATATCATAACACCTCTGGTTTGGAAGTTATGGGGGTTTTGCAATTGTACAGATCCTAGGTTATCGTAACCAATGTGGGTATGCCAACAACATTTTTTTACATGGCCAGCGTACCGACACATCCCCTCGCCATTACTCTATGGTACAAGAGTCTCAAGGTGATTAAGTCTCACCTTCCTTTGGCTGCTATGCATTTTGTAAAACCACCCAGTGTTAACCTCTGCAAAGCTTCTCTGCATGTAAAAAAAAAAAGGAAAGGTGGCAAGAAGATAGATACGCGATCGTCTAGTTCTCCTCCTTTACCTGGTAAGTCCACAACGACTCTATCGCTTATTGGTAGCAGATGAGGAAGGGTCATTTGTATTCATACTTTTCTTTGTAAATGGTTTTCTTACGGTTGTTGGTTGAGGTCCTTTCTTCGCTATTCTTAAATATCTATATGTAACTCCAACCACGCTCTGTGTAAAAAGGTAGTTCTAACTTTGTGGCAGTTTTTGGCCCTATCTCTCCAGTGAGGCCAACCACCTACTACTCAGTAATTTCATTGAACCTATATATAGTTTTTACACAAGCAGTTTAGTTTTTTTTATTCACGGATAGTCCTATAGTATTTTTAGGGTTTTGTCGGCAAACAATTATCCTCAGACTTCTCCTTAAATTTTAGGCTTGTAATTTTCATTTGGAGTCACTCACGGCATACCGAATGTTGAAAATCACATGGTTGAAACCTGCTCGAGCATTCTACAATGACTCTAACATTTTGTATATATAGTGTCCTATGTGAGTGAGACTGTGTATTACTACTCTCTATGTATTCTGACAAATTTATCTTTTACATTTGTGAGGGTTTCGTAAAAAAGACCGGGACCTCGATCTTCTCTCTGTCGCTTATATTGTGTTTTAATATTCATGTTTGATTAACTAATGAGCCTTAGAACTATTGGCTCTTGAAATTTTACTCATATGAACTTACTGTGATTTATTACCTTCTTGAATTCAATGTTGTAAGGTCGTAAACCAATCCCCTGCGGTTGCGATAAGGTTTCCTTACTGTTGTGAAAAGTTTAATACTAAATATATTTACATTGCTCGTACTGGTATAGAGATTATGATAGCCACATTGTTCCACTATGTGTAAAACATTTCAGAATCTAACCTAAATAATTAAATTACGTTAAGTTCTATGTTTTTGTACTCTTGTGTTTGAAAACATGTCTATTTTCATTTTCTTTAGCGTAAATATAATAGTAAAATTCTCATCACAAAGGGCAATAAATGACTCTGTGCAACATGCACTGTACTGTGGAAAATATTTCTATTTTTTAAAATATTAGATGTTTTAGAAATGTTCTACTCCTTCGACGAAATGAAAAAGGAAAATTAAGTATCCTAAACTCTGTTCTTGACTGTGTTTTCTTTGTCGTCAATTGTAAGTTTAGATAATTATGAGCTCACGACTTTATCTGAAATTCTGAATTGGCAATATTCTTCTGTGGGACATAATTTATACTGTGAAAATCTTTATTGTTCTAGTTATGCAATATTTTACATGTTTAACAATATTCTATCTACTTGTCACATTCTGTGCAATCAGTTAATTTTGTTTGGTTACAAAACTAATGATGAGACCCTTGTTTCCATTGCGAGGGTACCCATCATTTATTTCAAGGTCCACTCCTCCCCTTAGGGTTATGGATATTTATCTCAACGTTGTCGATGGGAGACACTCCCCACGCCAACCTCAAGCTAAGTATTAACCTGGTGTTGACTCTTTAATGTTAGCTTTCGTGGATTCTTTCCTGAACATGGCTTTATCTTCCATATTTAATTTCATCGATTTGTTTCATAGAATTTTTTACTAATACATTGATCTTACTCTTGTAGGATTTAATCATTTCAAGGAAAGGATACCCGAGATCGCCTCACTCGAAAGGTATTCGAGTTCCAAATCCTAACATTTGACTTTACTTCCTAGGTTCTAGTTGTTTAGTGGTACAGGGTTCCATAGATAATGACTTACTTATCTTTGGTTCCTTAATGGAATAAACAGATTGAAAGGGGAAACCCTCTATTGTATATGAATTCCACGATTTACAGTTTATGATAGAATATGTTGCGAGAAATGTTAAATCTATGTTTTATGTTTATTCACTTCTGTAACATTTAACATGTATTATATGTATATCATTGTAAATTTTCTTCTGGTTTTACTGTAATGAAATGACTGTAACTTTCTACTCCTTTGATATAGTTGGATTTAAGGAAATTAATGGAAACCCCATCTGAATTCAAGACATTTATAAAATATTTATGTGTATGATTCCTTATATGTTTATATATCCCTGTGTATCTAAATCTACAACAATATATATACATATATTTATATCTTCTATTCACTTCCATAATTTCATTTAGCATTTTCAACAGTCCAATGTTCCTTAAGTTGAGTACCTGTACGTATATATTAAAATGCCTGGTAAAGATTGTAATTAACACAGTAATAATTCTATTTTACTTAGATCTGATGCATATCCTATGCACATGTATATTTAGATAACTCAACTTCATTAACAACTAACACACACAATATCTTTCTTAACTTCACTCAATGAATAAAATCAAACTATAAAGGCTTATTCTAAAATTTATTTCATTCTACCAGCTATAAATCAATAAAACAATTCAACAAGGAATAAGTAGATGTACATATCTCAACAAAGTGTTGGGACAAAAAATGGAACAACCAAGTTCCACCCAACCATAGAACAGAACTACCAAACTACTTGATCTGTTCACCCCTAGCCTGACAATGAATCCATAAGGGTGAACTCCAATGCTCCTCTTTCGCTACAGTCCTCTTTTAGATCAGAAATTCCCCTTGCCTCACACTAGGAACAGTTCACATAAAAACAAGTGATATCGTTTCCCCATCATACTAACCAGCGTCCTGCCTCCTTCCATATGTTTTATATGCAAAAGCGTCTAGTGCCTAGGTCTTTTTCCCCCTTTGGGAATTTTCATAGCTTTACAAATCCCTGATTTTCATGGGATTTTAATGGCCAAATTCCTCATTTTCCACTTGTGAAATTCAGCCCTGAGGTAGTTCAAGCTTGTTCCCCACTCATGGAGTCACGCCAGCTGATTTCAGCCTGACTCTTCCATTTGTCCTTCAACAATTAGTATAAAAATATTTTTCTTTTACAAGTGTCATAGTCAATGAGTTGGTTGGGAAAATAAAATATTTGCCCAACAGTCACAATAATTAAATTACAATTAATCAAATTCCAAATTTGGAATTTCCATAAATGGCAATAATTTTCCAAATACGAATTTGCCAAATACAAAAATAAATTCCTAAGTGCATACAGACTTTAATAATTAATTATTTTGGGGGATATTACACTTATACTTTGGGATGTTTAGTATGGTAAGTATAAACGTTTCTTCACATAGCGTGAAGGCTTAGTGTATGGAGGTTATGTCTCCTATTCCACTAGGGACATAACACCATAGTCACTTTGTTAGAAAAACAAGACCGCGGAGCAATAAAATAAAACAAATGCAGAAACAAAACACAAAAGACACACAATACAAGAGAGACACAGATTTATGTGGTTCACTCAGTGTGGGCTACGTCCACCAGAGAAATTGTGAGGTCCTTCCTTTATTATTATCCAGCAAATGAAGGAATACAACCTACAACAAAACCTGCTATAACTTCTTCTTCTTTCTCTCACAGTCTCCTCTCTGAGAAAACAATATTCACCCTCATCCCTAGCTGCAATACATTTCCCTCATAAAAGAGTGTTTCCTTCTAGGGAAAAAAACCCTAACATAATCTCTACCGTTAGATCTGCGACCTTATAATGAACAGTCCAGATTTACAATGAAATTACAATATACTTTTACAAGGTAATTTTTGCTTCGGGGGCTTCACCCATGAACCCCTGCTGGGGGCCCACTTGCCCCCAGACTCCCCAATCGGGGGGATAGCCCCCCCGAACCCCGTAGAGGGGGTACCCCCCCCCCCCTCTGCACTCCTTCGCGTGGAAGAGTGTACATACTTCTGGGGTGTAAATACTTCATGGGGTATGAACATGGCTGAAAGTAAGGACCTCTGAATCGGGAAGATAATCAGGCTCCACAACCAACACACTTTTCTTACACGAGGACCTTACGTAAGTAAAAAAATCTAATTCTTATCTTTGAATTATAACTCTTCATATGGTTACCACGTGTATGATGCGACCTAGTTTGTGTGCATTAGATTCTTGTTAATATTAACTTTTTAGTTCTAGTTAACCTGTAACAATGCGGTCATATGCAAGAACTTCAATTACTTTACCAAGTTAATTTAATTGGACATGACCTTATAGTAGTAGTAAGTTTAATTGGACATTAAACTTCACAGTGACGAGAAGTTTTAAAATAGATATTCTTTTGTCATGAAGGTTAAGTGAATTATTAAATGTTATTTCTTGATCATTAATTTTTTATTTATTAGTGATTTATGGGGTACATTACATATTGTATTAGAGTTGCAGGTTACAACACTTGGACTTGAGGGTAGCACCATAATGTTATTTTGTTTCCTTGAATAAAATCTAACAAACACATTTACTGTTACAAACAGAAAAGAAATTGTCTCTTGTGAAAATGTCAGCACAGAATGAAGAAGGAGACAGACCTGAAGGGAATCCAAACTAGGAATTTCCTAGAGACCCAGAACATAATAGTGAAGGAATTTCAACCACTCAAGTCTTGGAAATGATGCGAAACCTCATCGTGGAATTACAAGGATTTAAAGAAGATAACAAAATGTTGAAGAAAGCACAGGAAGATCAGTTGGAAATAAATGAAATGATGCTACACAATATAGAAACAAAGAAAAGTCCAAAGGACAATGAAAAAAAGGAAGAGTTCAAGAAAAATTACTCTAATAATTCTGGTCATGAAACATAAAAAGAGGATAGTTCTTCCGAAGACACACACACATGATAGCAAACAAAGCATCTACAGGAACAAAAAAAAAGAAGTAGACCACTTGGATGGTGAATTCAACAAAATAAAACCTTTCCCCTTTGATGGAGAATCAAACACTCGAGAGGAGGATGAAGCATGGTTACTAGATATAAATAAATACTTCCATATTTATAACTACCTTAGTAATATGAAAGTCAACATGACCATTTACGACTTAAAAGTAAAAGCTAGTATTTGGTGGAAAGAACTAAAATTATACAAGGGATTGAAAAAAAACTGAATGGAGTGGTCAGAATTTAAAAAGTATTTCAAGAATCGGTACTTATCAGAAAGTTATTACGAAAGAAAAACTAAGGAATTTTACAAACTAGGACTGGGACAAATGGCCATGGATGATATGATAAATACATTTCAAGATATGTTTAGTTTTGTATCGTACATCAAAGAAAACAAGGTAAAGATACAAATGTTCTTGAGCTGTCTACCACAATCATACAAGGAAATAATTGAATTTTATAATCCCAAGTCCTTAAATGAAGTGTTTAGAAAGGCTCGAATATGATATGATCAATACAAACATAGATCTTAAATTACGAAGGCATGGAAAGACAAGAAACAAGACATAATGAATCAACGTAAGAAAGGATTCCAACCAACCTGTTTCCATAATATGGCGAAAGGATTCTAAAAGAAGGATTATCATTCAAATACATAGAATGCCCAAGTGGTAAATAGACCAGTTAACCTGGCATTCAAGAAGGTTGGGGACAGTTCCATAGAACCATTGAAGTGTTGGGAGTGTGGAGAACCCCACTTAAGGAGAAATTTCTCATTCTTAAATCCCACAACAAGAACTTCAGTCCATAACCTTCATGAAGATTCAACGGTTGGAGATATTTTTAGAAGCGTACATAAAATCAATGCATCTCTAGATGGAAAACAAGCATATCATCAATCCACTATTGTGGAAGTTGAAGGTGAACTTCATAACCACAACGTCTCTATACTAATTGACCCAAGAGCTTGTTTGAGTTATATTACTCCAACTTTATTTGAATTGAACAAGTTAAATAAGGTAAAGCATGATAAGTCCTAGTTATTATAGTTAGTGACAGGGACAAAAATAAAGGTAACATATTTTATTTCTAGTTGTGAACTAAGCATAGATGGTCAAAGTACAAAGTTAAATTTGAACATATTACCTTTGGGGTATTATGCTTTAATCATTGGAATGGACTGGTTAGAGAAACATAAACTGTTATGAAAAGTCCTTTATGGACATAGATGAAAATAACATAGTTAGAACAGTACAAGGAATCAAGAAACTAGTTTCTTTTAGGAAAATATCAACGATGCAATTTAAGAAATATATGAACAAAGGTTGCCAAATTTATGTTGTACAAGTAACTAACCTATTAAGGGGGGGAAATAAAACCAACTTTAGAATAATTTACATTCGTACGTGGGTTCAAATATATATTTCTAGATGACATACCATAACTACCTCCAAGGAGAGAGATAGATTTCTCAATCGATCTACTACTTGGATCTTCCCCAGAATCCAATGTGCCTTATATAATGAGCCTACTCGAATTAATAGAAATGAAAATTCAATTACAAGAACTATTGGATAAGGAATATATCAGACCAAGTGTTTCACCTTAGGGAGATCCCGTTTTATTCGTTAAGAAGAAAGATGGAACTTTGATACTATGTCTTAACTATCGACAACTGAATAAAATGATGATTAAAAATAAGTATCCCTTACCTAATACTAACAATCTATTTGATCAAGTTGGAGGATAAAATATATTCTATAAGTTAGATTTAAGGTCTAGTTATCACCAAGTCAAAATAAAGGATGAATATATAAATAAAAAAACTTTTAGAACAAGATATGGACAACATGAGTTTGTTGTAATCCCATTCAGGGTTACTAACACGCCAACAAAATTTATGTTCTTGATGAATAACATATTCAACCAATATCTGGATACATTTGTGTTGGTTTTTATCGATGATATCTTAGTTTACTCAAAAATAGAGGAAGAACATGAAGAACATCTAAAAATAGTATTGCAGACTTTAAGGGAACATAAGTTGTATGCTAAGTTTGTTAAGTGTGAGTTCTAACAAATAAAGATACCATATTTAGGACACGTAATATTTGAAGACGGTATTGTAGTTGATCCATAAAAGATAAAATCCATTATGGAATGGTCTATCCCTAAGGATGTAGCAAACATCAAATAATTGATGGGAATTACCAAAGATTTACCAAAGGATTTTCCAGGATCGTGTATATTACATCACTACATAAAAAGGTAATAAAATTTACTTGGTCACAAAAGTGTCAGGACAACTTTGATAAACTAAAAATATTGTTAAGTACTGCACATATCCTAAAGGTAGGAGATCCTAATAAAAATTTCACAGCTTGTGTGGATGTAAGAAAAGAGGGGTTAAGAGGTGTGCTAACACAAGATGGACACATCATCTATTATGAATCATGTAAACTGAAAGAACATGAAAACAATTATGTGACTCATGATTTAAAATTATCGGTTTTGATTCATACATTAAAAATGTGGCAACATTATTTAATGGGAAGAAATTTTATGTTAGTAACCAACACCAGTTGTGTAAAATATCTGTTCAGTCAACAAGATCTCAATGCAAGGAAAGCAAGATGGTTGGCCTTTTTAAGTGAGTTTTATTTTGAGGTACGACACATCAAAGGTAAGGAAAAAAAAGTTGTATATTCACTAAGTCAAAGGACTACCAGACTCTATGAAGTAAGTATCACCAAAGAAGAAAATGATATCGAACAGAGAATAAAATATTTTAGCAGTAATGATGAAAATTACTTTAAAACAACAACATAATTGCAAGGAAATTCAGAAAAACAGAACATAACAGATCTGAGTATTGATAAAAATGGACTGTTAAGATTCAAAAACCTACTGTATGTACCTAATTTAGTTGACTTAAAGACAACAATTCTTGACGAACTACACAAAAATCCATATTTTTGTCACCTAGGATACCA
Source organism: Picea engelmannii (assembly GCA_009831015.1). NCBI lineage: Eukaryota > Viridiplantae > Streptophyta > Pinopsida > Pinales > Pinaceae > Picea > Picea engelmannii. The sequence continues at coordinate 336,541 of ML793356.1, read as the reverse complement.
AAAAACGATAACAACCTTAAGAAAATTGTTTTATTGGCCTAACATGAAGAATGAAATAAATGAATATTTGTCTAAATGTTTATATGTCAATAGGAAAAGGATGAACATCATCATCCAACATGTATTTTACAACCTCTTCCCATACCATAATAGAAATGGAAGATTATCTTGATGGACTTCATCACAAGTTTTTCTAAGACTCAAAGACAAAATGAGTTGATTATGGTAGTGATTGATAAAATAAGAAAATATTCACATTTTATACATGTGAAGTCTACTTAAAAAGCGATTAATATTGCTGAAATTTTGATGAAATAAATATTTAGATTGCATGGAATTCCTAAGATGGTGATTTCCGATAGAGATGTCAAATTTACATCAAATGTTTGGAAATAATTAATTGCAGGTTTGGATACTAACCTGAATTTCATCACAAGCTACCATCTACAAATGGATGGGAAAAAAAAATGAACAAACCATATTATCAAATATATGTTGTGAATGTATGTAAGGACGAAACCAACTAAGTGGGAGGAGTACCTAAACTTATTTGAGTTTGCTTACAATAACTATTACCCGACATCGACTAAGATGAGTCCCTTCGAAGTATTATACAGAATAAAGTGCACAACCTCGATCAATTGGGATAATTCAGTTGACAAAATTATGGTGGGACTACAAATTCTCCATGAAATGGAGAGAATAGTAAAAAGAGTACAACCAAAATTAAAAGAGGCCCAAGACTGAGAGAAAATCTACGAAAATTTAAAAATAAGACACCAGGAATTTCAAATTGGGGAACATGTATATCTAAAAGTCAAAGAAAGAAGGAGTTTTCTAAATCTAGGAAGTTGTTCAAAGTTGGCTCCAAGTTTTTGTGGCTCCTTCAAGATTTTAACTTGAATCGGACCCGTGCCGTATCAACTAGCACTTCCTGCAAATTTAAAATTTCATAATGCTTTTCATGTTTCATTACTAAAAACGTATATTCATGATCCTACTCACATCATTTATTGGAAAATGGTGCAGGTGGAACCAAATGGAATTTTTCAAGTGGAACTCCTGCACATTCTAGATAGGAAAGAAACAATACTATGAAGCAAAGCCATTGCTCAGGTAAAAGTGCAATTGAAGCACTTTAGTCCTGAAGAGGCCACTTGGGAATTGGAAGAAGGTATGCTCAAATCTTATCCAAACCTATTCTGATAGAAGAATGAACATTGAGGACAAACTTTTACTTAAGGAGTAGAGAATGTAATATCCTCAAAATTTAGAAAATTAAATTCTAAGTTGATTTTGAAATAAATTTTAATTTTTGGAAAATTTGGATTTGGAAATTATTTTCCATTTATGGCAAATCCGAATTTGGAATTTTGGATTTTGTAATTAATTATTTGATGATTGCTGGGAAAATATTTGACTTTCCCAACTGTCCTATTTTATTTGACACATGTATGGTACAAACTTTATATAAATTAATGGTGGAAGGCAAATGGATCAACTAGGTTAAAAATAGCTAACCATGAATCCATGAGTGGGGAACAGGTTTGATTTACCTCAGGGATGATTTTTACAAGTGGAAGAATTTTAATGTGACCACTAGAAGCCCCTCAAAATAAGGTATTTGTAAAGCTGCGAATTTCCCCAAGGAGGGAAAGGAATGAAAGACCTAGGCACAAGAATATATACAACATATGTAGGAGGTAAGACATTGCTTAGTATGTTGGAGAAATGAGAATTGTTTGTTGTTATGATAAATGTTAGTTGTAAGTTTTAAACCTATGAAGTAAAGCAATGCATATAGATTCTTAAGAAAAACATAATTTAATCAATGGCTCCTTCACATAGTACACAGAGATTTATACCGGAAACCCTCAACCGGGAAAACCTTTATTATATTCAGTATATCAAATTTCACCATTCACTATACAATATATATACAATGTTTTTAGGTATTCTGTAGATACCAAAACCCTAATCCCTTAATTCGAGATTAATTTACAAAACTGCTAAAAATATCAAAATCTGCTAAAAATAGCAAAAACTACCCAAAAAGGGATCGACGGACGTAGTTGTCATATCTGACGCGCCCAAACACACACATGAAAAGAATATAAAACATACCCAACATTCTCCCACTTGTTGTTTTATTTTCATCCAGGGGTCCAGAGGATTATATAGTCAACAATCCAGGGCATCAATGCCCATTGTTACTCTACACCAGGAGAACTTTTCCATTCTCACAGACTTTGTCAATGAATCTGCAACATTCTTCAAAGTGTCAATCTTTTCCAGCAACACCTTCTTTTCCTCAACCATGTCTCTCACAAAGTGATATTAAACATCAATATGATTTGTCTTCGAATGATAAGATGGGTTATTTTCCAGGAAGATTGCACTCTGACTGTCACAATCCAATCTCACTGCTTGTTGTACCAACCCAATACCTGAACACAATCTTTGTAACCATACTGCTTCCTTTCTTGCATGAGTGGTTGCCATGTATTCAACTTCTGTATTTGAGAGTGCCACTACAACCTGTCTTTTGCTCATCCAACTGATTGCTGCTCCAAATAGGTTAAACACATACCCACTTGTAGATCTTCTATGATCCATTTCTCTATCCCAGTCTGCATCAACAAAGACATGTATGTCCAACACTCTGTCCAATCCTGGTCTTCCTTAGTAGCACAATCCATAACTGGTAGTGCCACAAAGATACCTGAAGACCCTCTTTACTGTTGTCCAATGCTCCTTCCATGGTTTTGACATATACCTGCTCAAAACTCCCACTGCATGTGCAATGTCTGGTCTAGTACAGACCATTTCATACATAAAACTTCCAACTGCACTGGCATATAGAACATGGGACATGTCCTCGTATTCTTCCTGTGTCATGCGACACTGATTTGCAGATAAATTTAAACCTGTAGGAATAGGAACCTTGATCAGTTTACTTCCATGCATATTAAACCTCTGCAATATCGTCTCAACATATTTTCTTTGATTCAACCAGAGTTTCATGTTTGCATGATCTCTTTTAATTTCCATTCCCATAATGAAGTTAGCATCATCGAGATCCTTCATTTCAAATTTGGAGGATAGCTGCGATTTCACCTCCTTGATAACATCCATGTTATTTCCTACCAACAACATGTCATCAACATACAATGCTACATAAATGAAGTGATTACCAACCTTCTTGGAATATACACAGTGATCAACCCCGCTTCTTACAAATCCCAATCCAATGATATATGTGTCAAACTTTTGGTACCACAACCTAGGTGATTGCTTCAGACCATATAGTGACTTCTTTAGTTTACAAACCAGCTCCTTCTTTCCCTTCACTACAAAGCCTTCTCGCTACTTCATGTAGATTTCTTCTTCCAGATCCCCATGTAGGAATGTTGTCTTCACATCCATCTATTCCACTTCAAGATCAAAAGTAGCAGCAATAGATAAAAAAAATCTAATAGATGTTAACTTGGAAACAGGAAAAAAAATCTCACCAAAGTCAATTCCCTCTATCGAGGAATAACCTTTTGCTACTAATTGAGATTTGTATTTCTCCACTTCACCTTCTGCATTAAACTTCTTCTTAAACAACCATTTTCTACCAATAGATTTTCTTCCAGCTGGAAACTCAACTATATCCCATGCCTCATTCTTATCCAAGGCATCCATTTCTTCAACCATGGCCTTCTTCCATAGTTTACTATCCTTTGAATTCATTGCTTCCTTGACAGTTATGGGATCATCATCAGTAATAGATAAAGAAAAATTGGAACGAAAATCAGGTGGACTATACCTTTCTGGTTTCCTTCTTTCTCTCATTGATCTCCTCAATACTAGGGTATGAGGGTCTTCTTCTTCTTCTTCTTCTTCCTCCTCTTCTTCATATGATTCAGATTTTGCATCATCCAACTCAAGCTCTATTTTCTCTGGTTCGTCTTGCGTTGGTAGGAATTCCTGTTTGGACACATATTTTACCTCTCTGAAAACAACATCTCGATTGTAAACAATTTTCTTGGTTTCTGGGTTCCAAAGCTTATAACCTTTCACACCATCTTTATAACCAATAAAGATACACTTTTCATCCTTTTTATTCATCTTACTTCTATTTTCCTTTGGAACATGTACATAAGCATCACAACCAAACACTCTAAGATGTTGAAGAGAGGGTTTATTTTCAGACCATACCTCATGTGGCATTTTATCATCCAACGTTGACGAAGGTGATCGATTGACCATGTAACATGTTGTACCCACTGCCTCTGCCCAGAATTCTTGTCCTAACCTGGCATCGCTGAGCATGCTCCTTGTTTTTTCCATCAGTGTACTGTTCATCCTTTCTGCAACTCCATTCTACTGAGGAGTGTATGGAGTAGTCTCCTTCCTTGCTATACCACACTTCTTACAGAATTCTTCGAATTCATTTCCGCAGAATTCTCCACCATTATCTGTTCTTAATACCTTTATTTTCTTCTCTGTCTAATTTTCTACCAGAGCCTTAAACTCTTTAAATTTATCAAATACCTCCAATTTCTTTCTAAGAAAATAAATCCATGTGTTCCTTGAAAAATCATCTATGAATGAAACATAATACACAGATTTACCTAGGGATGGAACAAGAACAGGTCCAAACACATCACTGTGTATCAACTCTAAGATCCTCTTTTCTCTTGTAGCACCAGATGGGAATCTTACTCAATTCTGTTTACCATATATCCAATGTTCACAGAAATCAAAATCCAAAGTACAATTAGACATACATTTACCATGTAGTGCTCGAAGGCCCTTTTCTCCAATATGTGCCAGTCTTTTATGCCACAACATGGTCTTCTCTCCAGGGACAATATTGGTCTTGTCTTATTTATTTCTCTATTTAGAGACAACAGAACTATTACACCCATTAGTATAAGTGCTTCCCAACAACTTGTACAGATTTCAACATAGAACTCCCCTCATCAACACCATTGCTCCTTGTACCATCTTGCAAGTGTTCTTTCCAAATACAGTATCCACTCCTACATCATCCATCTTGCTTACATATATTAGGCTCCTGGCTAGTTTTGGAATGTGCAGAACCCCAGGAAGTGTTCTAATCCTTCCATATTTTAGTAGCAACTTAACCCTTCCATGTCCCAAGATTTTTGTTGTCAAGTCATCTCCTAGGAATACATCACCACCATCATATTTTTCATATTCAGAGCACCACTCCCTGTGAGGAGTCATATGGTATGACGCACCTATGTTGATCAACCATACATCACGGTCTGCATGTGTACTTGTAGATGCCAGGTAAACATCACCTCCTTTTTCAGTGGAGGTTTTCGCCTCTGTGGAAGAGGTACTATCAGATCCCTTTGGTTTTTCAACCTTCTTAGACTTGCAATCTTTCTTATAATTCCCTTGTTTACCACACTTCCATCATTTCCTCAAAGATTTTCTTGGAGACCTAGATCTACCTGTAGATTTAGATCTCCACATCGAAGGCTTACTAGAGTTCTTGTCTTGGGTACGCCCTCTTATAAATAAAGCATCTGTGTTGTGACCATCCATGCTTTTTCGCCTCATCTCTTTAGATAACAAGGATGAAACTACATCCTCATACTTTAATGTAGATTGAGTGGTACTACCAATTGCTACAACCAGATTATCCCAAGATTCTGTCAAAGAAAATAACAAAGTAATACACTTATCTTCTTCTGCAATCATAATATTAACAGATACAAGTTGACTTACCAGAGTATTAAAGGCATTTAGATGTTTTGTCACAGAATCTCCATCTTCCATCCTAAGATGATACAAATTATTTCGAAGAAAAAATTAGTTTACCAGGGACTTTGATTGATACAAATTCCCCAACTCATCCCATAGTTCCTTGGCTGTAGATTCTCCCAAGACATTCAACAAAACAAAATCTGCCAGGCATAGTCAAATAGTACTCCTTGCTCTTCTGTCCAACTTCTCCCAATCTTCCTTCGACATACTGGTAGTTTTTGTACTGGTAGGTTGTGTACTAGTATCGTGTGTGCTAGCAAACGATGTACTATTAGGCTGTGTAGCAAGATCCACAATGATCCATTGTTCTTTGTATACAAGAAGGTCCTCCATCTTCAGCTTCCATAGCTCAAAGTTTTTACCATTGAACTCATCTATCTCGATTCTAGAAGAACTCACCATTTCTCTTTTTGCACTCAAATCACCACTGCAAAAGCTCCCACTAAACCCAGGTTTATCACAGACCCAAGATAAAATTGATCTATCAAGACTGAGCCAAACCCTCAACAACAAAGGTGTTCCTTTGAAGCCAAAAATGAGCTCTAATACCACATGTAAGTTTTAAACCTGTGAAGTAAAGAAATTCATATAGATTCTTAAGAAAAACAAAATTTAATCAATGGCTCATTCACATAGTACACAGAGATTTATACCGGAAACCCTCAACCAGGAAAACATTTCTTATATTCATTATATTGAATTTCACCATTCACTATAAAATATATATACAATTTTTTTAGGTATTCCGTAGATACCAAAACCCTAATCCTTTAATCTAGGATTAATTTACAAAACCGCTAAAAATAGCAAAAACCACCCCCCCCAAAAAAAAAAATTGGGGCGCTGCCCCAAACGCTATGCGCAAACAGGGGGGGGGGCATACCTACCGCCCCCAACCTTGGGACCCCCCTAGGAAATCTCTCGGCGCACACGGCACAAACAAAGCACTAATATGAGGGATCGTCAAATGCAGTTGTCATATCTGACACACCCACACACACACATGCAAAGAATATAACACATACCCAACATTAGTGTGAGGAAAATAGTTTTATAATATATTTATGGTGACTATAGCTAAAGAGGATAATTCAGTTCACCCTTATGGACTCATAGTCAGGCTGGGGAGTGAGAAGGACAAGTGATTGTGGTTATTTTGTTCTACGACTAGGCGGAACTTGCTCGTTCCCTTTGTTTCCCAGCATCAACGTTTTCATATATGTATTTTCAGTTGTGTATTTAAAATTAGTACCTATTCTAATGATGTTTAGTATTTATGGAGTTGTTGTCATATCTTTGTTATTCCATTTATAAAAAAATCTGTTTGAGACCATTGTTTATCCATATTAGTTGATATGGTTACCACTATGTAAAGTAGTTGTGGTAGTATGTTATTAATAATATATTTTTATATATATGTGAATACAAACATATATAAGAATGAACAAAACTATTGTATGATTTTTGGTGTTATGATGAAAAAAAAGAAGAATAGTGTATATATATATATATATATATATATATATATATATATAAGCGTAAAGAAAACTACTTTATAATTTCTACTGTTATGTGAAACAAAAGAGTAACAATCTCATTATATGTTTTTTCAAATATCAAAGAAAGACACATGATACAGTAGAGTACATGTCATTTGAAAAAATTGACATACATCCTTATTCCCATCAATAGTTCAAAGTTACAGTGGAGTTCCTCAAATACCAAGACTCCCTATGTAGTTGAAACAAAAATATAAATAGACTAGACAAAATTGTTTGCGAGTTCTCGCAAAGACTAGTGGAAGAAGATGGAACCCATATACCTTTTGTGGATAGGTCGAGTACTTCGCCAAGTGCCTAGGGTGCCAACCAAAGCTATAACAAGAAGATAAATGATATTAGTAAATTACTAGTGTACGGAATTATTAAATATGCATCATATTAAAGAATTAAAATTACTTAACTTGGGTTTCAATGTTGATATGGAGCATCCTCCCTGACTTGTGAATCCATCAATCCAAGATAGAGAAGGGGAGTGGGTGCATTTTTCACCTAATGGGTTCCATCGTAAGACAAAAAAAGGATCCATGATCAGTGTATATATTTGCGACCTTATTATTAATTGTGAAAACATAAAAACATAAGCAAGTCTTCATCGCAAGACAAAAAAAGGACCCATCATTAGTGTATATACTTGCGAGCTTATTATTAATTGTGAAAAGATAAAGACATAAGCAAGTCTTCAATTGAGAACAAATTTCTTGACATCTTTTAGGTTACAAGATTGACAAAGTAAAAGGGTTACCACAGAAAAAAAAATGAGTTATAATAACTCGCAAATATTACTTTGGAAAAAGTAATTCCACTCTCGATAGAGGGTCGCTACTATGGGAACAATTTACTTTAATCACAGATACATTATACATCGACAAGGGTAATTTTTAAACAAGCTACATTATGTACAGACATAACTGATACTATATAATTAAAGAAGCCTTGACTCGGAAATTACCACAACGAAGCTTGGAAGATGATTTGGTTATGTGAAGAATTCTGTAAGGTCCAAGTCTTTATTAAAAGAAAATGAAAATCTAAGTATTGATTTAAATACACAAGAGAGTATTGTAGGTTCAAACAAAGTCATCACATGAAAACTTATCTCAGAATTGTAAATGAGTTGAATTATACAGTCGAACAAGTATTGAAAGGGGCGAGACGAAAATAGTCACAGGTACCCACAGAGACTGAGTAAGTTTCCTTCGCCGCAAGGACTTTCCTTAACAACGATTTACATGCAATAAAATTTGTTTCATGAATAATGGTCTCCCACCTTACCTTTTGAATTTACAAACAAGAATTTTATACAAAGTAAAAGTAATGGAATCCTGAGATGTATTCACTGAGAGTTTAACACTGTAAACGAATTAGGTCCGTGATGTATTAACTAATTTTAACTTCGACCTTCACCCAGGTCCTGATGGTTTTGGTGCCCTTACATAGTAACCCCAGATGAGAGTCATGGGTCTTTTACCCTTTGTAATGGAAGACACCCTACGATAATAAAATATTTCATAAATATATCATGGAGCATTGGTATTACAAAGGGATGATACAGAGAGATTAAAACCCATAGATATTTACACGATGCGTTATATGGACGGTAAAACCTAAAAATTAATGAATTACCCGATGCAATAGATGGAGGGTAAAACCTACAAAGGAATGACTTAACCAATTTAATAGATGGAGGGAAAAAAACATAAACAAATGACTTACAGAGATCATTGCCACAAAGATTTAGAATATTGCTGGAGGAGGAGGGTAAAACCCACGCCGAAATAATATATGAAGATTATTTATACATATATTCCCATGACACTTAGTCGAAGGAAAAACACACAAAGAAATGAATACACAAAGACTATTTCCACATAGGGGTACACGACAATCAGTCGAGGATAAAATCATAAAGAGTAATTATACTCAGAGACTACTCTTCCCAGAGAAGGAGCGATGCATAGTCAGAGGAGGAAACCCACAAAAGGTTTACCACTTTTATATTTGAAAATGAAACTACTCTTAAAAGAATATTCACCGGATAAGCGGAATAACTCACACACATAGAGTAAAAAGTATTTAAAATACACATAGATCCTTTCCAAAGAGAGAATATATTTACACCAAACATCATAATTATTTTCAAAGTTTTTTTATTTAGGAATCTATTCTTCATAAGGAGGGATTCGCCTAAGCATAAGGACAGGAGAACAACACTTCACCATAAAATATTACATCTAATAAAATAATCATAATGAGACAGTAAGGTACTTACTATGTAGCACCGAACATTAGCTTCAAGGGAGTACCCCATGGGGCCAAATACCTTCTCTAGGGTGGAATACCCTTCCAGGAACGAGCGAAAACACTCGTTGCAGAGCGTAAACAGGAAGAGGAATAGGTAGAATAGACTCATGAGAAAGAGAGTAATGGAATATCAAACCCATAGAGGGTGGGTAAGAGTGATGGGTACACAACCCCACTCCTAACCATGTGAATCATCTGAAGTGTCAAGCCCAAAATGGGAATATCATGCTTAGAGGATACTATGGTTGGTCAGTTCACCATTAATGATCTCACCTGGATTAAATTCCAAGACCAAGCCTAAACCTAGGTTCAGACCAACCTGACATCCATGTAAACCATTATTGAATCATGTAAGTATTGAAGTAGATAGGTAACCAAAAGGGTCAGCTTGTTAACTGTGCATGGGAAACCTCCTACATAACTACCACTGTATATATTATGCTACCTGTAAAATTATACTTTGGGATGTTTAGTATGTTAAGTATAGAAGGTTCTTCACCTAGCGCGAAGGCTAAGTGTATGGTGGTTATGTCTCCTATTCCACTAGGGACATAACACCATAGTCACTTTTCTTACATGAGCACCTTAATTAATTAAAAATATATAATTCTTATGTTAGAATTATAATTCTTGATATGGTTAGCACGGGTATGATGCGACCTAGTTTATGTGAATTAGATTCTTGTTAATAGGAAATTTTTAGTTCTAGTTAAGCTCTAACAATGCTGTCAGATGCGAGAATTTCAAGTAATTTACCAGGTTATCTTAGATTAGAAATTAATCTAATCAAAGTAACATGACCTTATAGTAATATTAAGTTTAAATGGACATTAAACTTCATAGTGACTAGAATTTTTAAAAGAGGTATTATTGTCTCAGGAAGGTTAAGATAATTACTAAATGTTGTTTATGTTATGCCCCCCACCATTATGACAACAAAATTGACGTACAATGGGTATTTTTTCTTTTCATTTTAAAGTTAGGTTAGGTAATTAAAACATCATATTAAATAACAACCTCATCGACACAACTTTCATGTATATTAATGAAACAATATCAATGCATTAAAAATCAATTATGACACTAGTAGACACATCATAATCATGAAATATGACACTCTTATCGATCTATAACACATTAATTAACATAATCCCAACATCATTTCATTCTACAATTAATAATGACACATAAAAGTTTGAATCTTAAACGCTCAATGCATCTCATAACGACAATCATCAGATAACACCAAGATAACATTTGATAACATAACGAATCATAAGGGCCATAAATATAATGACAAGAATCACATAATATACTACCCTCCCAACCTACCCTGCAAGGTTACGACCTCTAGGACACATAAGAAACGTTCAAGCTCAGGTTCAAATTGATTTTAACCATTTAAGGTCTCATGGCTCGTGATTGTTCTAAGGATTAACTTTAAGGCACAAGAGAAAATAATCACTGAATTAATCGTATATCAACTACTTTAAGATGCAATATTAATTAACATTAAAATCACAATGCAAGAGAATAATGAAGAAGAAAACGCACACCTACTTAAACTATGGTGCACAAGAATTTTTTATGTCATCACAGCATAATCATTGGCACAAGGTAAATATTCATTGAATTAAGGCGTAGATGAAACAATCAATCAATCCATCCGGTATTAACATTAATTTCCATGGCGCCAAATAACCCATTACTTAGTCATTACACATCAACGGATTTCATAGTGCAAAATTTAAATGTCTAAACAATCATTTGTTACATCAAGGTTTCGTTGCGTGCAAGAAGTCTAAGGTCTAAACAATCCTTCATTACATACTAAATTCATTGAGCGAACAAAGTATAAAATATAAAATCAACCATTCGATCATTAAATTACATTGCCCAACAAGTTTAATTACATAACTAGTTAACATATATAAAAGGATTCCATACTAAGCAATATTGTACTAGTATTAATTAGAGTTTTATCTGAGGACCCTTTTACTACTTCCTCTCATGCAACCCAAGTGAAATAATTAGTGAACCAAGATGGGTGCGATGTTCAGGGTAATTCTACTTTCAACACTACAATGAAAAACTTTAATTAAATAAGGGTTAATAATAACACTTTTTTTTAGTAAACATACTAAAACAACGAGTACTCGTACACCTACAAGTTAATGATAACACCTTAAAAATATTATTCTCTCTTGTTTTAAAAACATGCTGACATAGTGTATATATAACAAATTTTTACTACCCAGTTAGATTATCCACTAGTCATATCCTTCATATTTACTTTTTTATATAAGAAACTTGAATAAACAAGATGAAATTAAGACACCCCCGGAGTTCATTGGTGTTAGACCAATTCATCAATAAAATAGACAATGATAAAACATTCTTCCACATCCCAACTAGTCGTTATATAACATTCTCTTAAAACCCCTTTTTCACCATCTTAAGGTAAGAATCATAGATAGATACAATAATGAATAAACTTCTAATTCTTTAAGCCAAGGATCACCACAAAAACTATCTCGAAGGGAGAGAAGGACTGGCACACGAATTTAGATGGTGGAGGGAAACACAACGATTTAACCAGGAAATACTGGGCTTGCAAATCAAACTAACCAAGGGTCTATCCCTCCCAAAAATCGCAGCAAAACTATAGGCGAAAAACTTGGGCGAAGTGTAATATCCCCAAAAATATTTAATTATTAAAGTCTATGTGGACCTAGGAATTAATTTATGTTTTTGGAAAATTCATATTTGGAATTTTTTTCCATTTATGGAAAATCCGAATTTGGAATTTGATTATTGTAATTAATTATTTATGACTGTTGTAGGGTTCTGGTCCACAGAGCCTTATAAAGCCCAAAAAAAATAAAAATATTTTAAGGAATGCTAACCTAATATTTTTAATACTTCATAAGCAGTACATAACCAATAACCAACATATATGAAATTTATTGAACTGAACATAATAATCTTACGAACAAATTTATAACACTTCATATTCCTTAAATATATAAAACAAATACGTAAATTAAAATACCTTGGTCTAATGCTAAACTCTTGATAGTCTTGTTGTCCTTCCTGCTGCTGCCTTGCCTAGCTTGATGCCAGTGACCAACCCTGCCCAAACCGACTAACCTCCCAGCCATCTAGGAGCAACCTTTCTGACTCCCTAGCTCCAAGAAACCGGAAGGAATCCTGGCCCCCGTGCCCAAAACCCCTAGCAACCCGGTGCCCCCTACAATGATACTTAAAGACTGCAAAACTCCACCAAAGAACTACAAAATCCAAGCCAAGAAACCAAAACTCTCGTCCCCCTCTAAAATGCTCCCCCCCAAAAAAAATGATGATCCTCCTTCCCTTAAGACTCCTCCCATCATATGCCCCTCCACCGACTCGCTTCCCGCTCATTAATATCTTATTCCCTCATTATTATCTTATCCTTATATTTAATGTATTATCCCCGTATTAATATCTTAACCTTATATTTAATGTCTTATCCCCTCCCGCATATGTAAATCATTTAATTCATCAAATTAAAATTATTAACCCTCTTAAACTTATTACCCATGTCATTGAATGTGATAGGTAATTAATTAATTATTTAATCAAAAGTTATAACAATTAATTCATTAATAAATATTTAATTAATATTATTATTCCAATCTTTGTTTAATTAAAACCATGTTAGGAAAATTAATTACCTAATTAATTTTACTTAATAATCCCTAAGCATATATTCAACTAGGGTTGTTACATACACCCACCCTTCAGGAAACTTAGTCCCGAAGCTAAGGTATCTCATGGTACAAAGGAAAAGAAACATGGTTCGCACATTCATAACAATTAACCAACAATATTAGTACGTAAGTCAAGAAAGATCATACATACTAGCATACATGTACAAGAAATGCATGTGTAGCTAGTACATACAAGTCCCGTGCATGTACTAATAATCAAAACTATCACCCTTTAGTAATTTATGTATGCATCCAATCCAATCAACAAGACTAGTTTTTTATAAAAGACAATAAACCAATCAAATGTTTGAGAAATCTTTTAATTACAATTATCCGGTTCAACAATTTTGTTTAAACAACTGTGGTTTAGTTACGTAATTATGAATATTCATATATACACATTTTCTTTTTAGAAGGGAAAACATTAAATTCCACCATAAGACAATTCTCCATACTTTCTCAACTATTTCTACTCATCCTTCCTCCCTAACTTACTTCCATCTCCATTCATATCCTTCCTTTGCTAGACTATGTTGGAGCATCAACTATATTGACCTAACTCCAAATAGAACCCGTAAGCGGAAGTGTCACTATCTCGACCAAGCTTCCCTAGAAGGCAACTGACAGTCATCATCACACGTCTTGGGGAGTGTGAACTAACACCATCGTCCCATGACTTCAGGTTTTAGAGGATATACGGTGGGAAATGCCTCCACCCCTCCTAATCATAACTAGGGTCAACACCCTACAATGGAATATACAGTGGCACCGTGTTGTTGGGGGTTTTTTCATCGTTTATTCGGTTTTGGGCAGTGTCATCACCTGAAATCCTGCACTGGTCTACATATCATAGCAATGCATCCAAACCAATATAATTTCACATACAAATATTTGTACTAGAATGTTTTTTGGCTAGTGGTCATGATATACACTTTCATCATCATTATCCCTTGGCTATTTCATAGCCCATAACCTGCAGATTAGTCTGTAACACAAATCATACATTTCTATGTATTATGATCATGTAATTGCATACAATCATCATTTCAATTTGGTATCCATGTACCAACAACTTAACATCAACATTTTCTAGTTAGAAATATATCCCATAATATCCCATTATTCAATTTCGACACTCATTCATAAGATTATCATTTACCAAAATAGATTGTGTCATATCCAACATCATTCTAATAGCATTTAAACCGTCATAAGATTGACATTCACACATTCTGTCACATCATGTTCATCATCATTAATAACACTTAATCATTCATAAATTTACATTCACACAATATATCGCATAATATACATCATCATCAATATAATTTAAACATTCATAAAATTTCATACATTTTAAAGTTTAAGTGTATCATTTAATAGTTCCACTATGAATAGAAAATAAAGCATATACGCCTCAGGTAATCTTGTCTGTCTAATTCAAAAGGTTTTGTTACATACACCCAACCTTAAAGAAAGATATTCTCGAGGTGGTCAAAAAAAAGTGAGGGATAGTCTTGTCGTAGTGTCTCAGCGTCTTCCCAAGTAGCAGATCCTGGACTATACTTGTCCCACTGGACCTTAACTTGGTCTACCAGACGGTTCCTGAGTTGTCGGACTCTATAGTCCAATATGCGTAATGGTTCTACCGTGAGAGTTCCCATGTCCGATACCTGCAATTCCTTCCAATTTAGTTTATGTGATTCATCAACAACATAATGACATAAAACAGATACATGAAAAACATTATGAGTTTTATGCAATTGGGGTGGCAGTACAAGACGATAGGCAATGGGTCCAATTTTCTCTTGGATTCTAAATGGTCCTTTAAATCGAGGTGACAACTTTGTCCCCTTCCTGAACCGTATGGTACTCTTATTAGGCCTGATACGAATGAAAACCTGGTCTCCCACCTCATAACTTTGGTCGATCCTGTGTGCATCTGCATAACTCTTCTGCCTATCTCGTGTTTCCTTTAGTCTCTGCCTAATCTGAATTACCTATTCCTCCATCTCTTGAATCAATTCTGGCCCAACTGTTACTCAGTCTTCTAGTCTATCCCAACTCAACGACGTTCTGCATGGCCTTCCATACAAAGCTTCGTAGGGTGGCATTCCGATGGAGCTATGAAAACTATTATTGTAGGCAAACTCTACCAAAGGTAGGTACTTTTCCCACTGGGTTTGATTATCCATGACATACATCCTGAGCATGTCTTCCATGACTTGATTTACTCTCTCAGTTTTCCCATCTATTTCAGGATGATAAGCTATGCTTAAGTTCAACTGAGTCCCCAACGCTGACTGCAAACTTGTCCAAAACCTAGAAGTGAATATGGAGTCCCTATCTGAAATGATCTTCTTAGGTATCATGTGCAAACAGATAAACTCATTTACAAACGCACCTGCCACATCAGTGACATCGTAAGTGTCTCTAACCGAAATAAAATGAGCACTCTTGGTTAACTTATCCACTATCACAAGGATGGCATTGTGTTTATGAGATGTGAGCGGCAACCCCACAACAAAATCCATAGAAATGACTTCCCACTTGGACATAGGGACATCATGTGGTTGTAGGAGGCCTACCAGGTGATGGTTGTCGACTTTCACTTGTTGACACTCTAGGCACTTGGCGACGAAATGGACTACATCGTGCTTCATGCCTACCCAGAAGAAAATCTTCCTCATGTCTGCATACATCTTCTTCACACCTGGATGCACACAATAAAGTGCTCTATGGGCTTCCTTCAGTATGATGCTTCGAATATCCCCATTCTCAGGGATGTACATTCTTCCTCAATATCTTAACAGTCCATTTTCTTCTAGACTATATCCTTCATACTTTGGATCTAACTGCCTCCCGCTCTGGAGGTTTGAAGTAACCTTTAAATACCAACTATCTCCTTGGATTTGTGTCAAGACATGTTCCCTCAGATTGACCTTTAAGGGTACCAAGGAATATGTGGTCTCCTACTCAAGGCATCTACGACTACATTTTCCTTTCCTTTGATGTACGAAATACCAAAATCGTACTCACTCATTATCTCACTCCATCGCCTTTGCCTCGCATTCATATCCCTTTGAGTGAAGAGATGTTTTAAACTTTGATGGTCCGTTTTGAGCTCAAAGTTTTGCTCGACAACATAGTGCCTCCAAAATTTCAGAGCTAGCATTACAGTTGCCAACTCTAAATCATGAGTCACATATAGCTCTTCGTGTTTCTTCAACTTCCTTGATGCATAAGCTATTAGTCCTCCATCCTGCATTAGCATGGCCCCCAACCCTTGCTTCAAGGCATCTGTGCAGACGGTGAAGTCCTTTTCCATATCTGGCACTCGTAGAATTGGCACACTAGTTCGTAACCTTTTAAGATCGATGAATGCACTATCACATTCTTCTTTCCATTCATATCTAACCCCCTTGTGCTGCAAGGTGGTGATGGGTTTCTCTATTTTGGAGAATCCCTCAACAAATCTCCGATAATAACCTACTAGCCCCATTAAGCTTCTCACCTCATGGGCAATTTTTGGCACTGGCCACTCCATAATGGCCTTTACCTTTTCTAGGTCTACAGAGATTCCTTCACAAGAAATGATATTACCTAAATAGTGGATCTCTTTCTGAAAGAAGGAACACTTCAACAACTTCTCATACAATTTGTTCTCGCTAAGCCAGGAGAACACTACTCGTAAGTGTTCCTCATGTTCTCTTTCATTTTTGGAATAGATGAGGATGTCATCTAGAAGGACTTGTACAAAATGGTCTAAGTACTTCTGGAATATGCTGTTCATGAGGCTCATGAATACTGCTGGCGCATTGGTCAATCTGAAAGGTACTATGACAAACTCGTAATGTCCAAACCGAGTTCGAAAGGTAGTTTTTGGGTTATCTCCATCCTTAATCCTTAACTGATGATACGTTGATCGCAAATCGATCTTTGAGAATACCGCTGCTCCTTTCATCTGATCGAAGAGGTCATCTATTCGTGGCATCGGGTACCTATTTTTCACTGTAGCATGGTTCAAGTCCCTGTAGCCTATACACAGTCGTAAGGATCCCTCCTTCTTCTTTACAAAAATTACTGGTGCACCCCAAGGTGAGACACTGGGCCTTATTAGCCCTAAGTCTAGTAACTCTTTCAACTACATTTTCAATTCACAATGTTCTGGCACTGTCATCTAATACGGAGTTTTGGAAATTGGTTCTGCACCAGGTTTTAGCTTAATAGTAAAATGAAGCTCCCTCTTAGGAGGTAACCCTAGTAGTTCGTTTGGAAAAACATCCTTAAATTCTGACAGTACCGGGTACTGATCCAATGAGGGTCCCTTCCTTTCGTTCATTGCTTCCACTACATATAGTCGACACCCTTGTCTCAAGCATCGCTTAACCTTCATAGTTGAGATAAAGCGTAATGACACTTTTCTCCATACACCCTGGATCTCTACTGGCCTTCATTCATTGTCTACACAGAGCACCCTCTTTGCAAAACAATCTACCAAAGCTCACTGAGATTCTAACCAATCCATTCCAATGATTTGGTCATATGCCCCCGAGAGCAGTGACGTATACCTTCAACCTGGTAGTACACACTCCCAGGTCTACTATGCAATTATCAACACTAGTTCCTACCACATTTTTTTCCCCCGAAGCCATCTCGACTTGTTTAAAGTCATCGTGCTCGTAGGCTACCAACCCACTCTTTTCTAATGTAGATGGTGAAATGAAACTATTTGTCGCACCAGAATCAAATAAAATCTTAATGTTGACATGATTTAGCATACCTCCTGACTCCACCACCATGGATTGATGTTTGGCCTGGCGATTATTAACCGCTGCGTAAATCTGGTGGCTGCTACTTGCTCTCCCCATCGGTTCCTTTCCTTCTCTATGCACGAACCCTTATTGTAACTCTAGGCACTCACACTGGTAATGGGGTCCTCCGCACTCCCAACAGGTAACACGAGATTGAACCTATGTACTATTATGTGACTGTCTCTGAAATGAGTTCCTTCCCTTGGAACCCCTGCCCCTACTAGTTGTTCCTTGAGATGGCCATGGACCTGTCTGCATCGCTGGTGATGAACGAGATGTTGCACTCGTTTACATTGAAATCCCTCTGGCTACGGTCCTTGGTGCGACTATGTTACCTTATGGAGGTGGCCTTGAGTCCCCTCCCCTGGAAAATGTCCTAGGGGCCTTCCCGACGAATCCAGGATGATGCAGAAAGGTCAACCTCATACCTCCATTCAATTTCATGTGTTCCTCTGCGTAACGCGCATTTTCCACTGCTTCTGCTACTGAAGACTAGTGGAATGGAATGAAAGAGCTCGACGATTGGCTCGATGAATTGTGTGTAAGGTCTCGTGAGCCTGACACTTGGATAATCAGAGTTTATACTTCGAAATACACTTTGCACCATTAATCTAATTAAGTATAAAGATTTATTTGTAAAGACTCATGAGGGCGCGTTGGCATTAGTTTTCTTCTTAAGGCACTTCACTTGGTGGGGGGTCTTGGGTTCAAAACCCATGGACCTCTAAAATTTATACTTAACCCTA
>ML793356.1:273868-294668 GCA_009831015.1 Picea engelmannii | reverse complement strand
AGTAAGTCAAGAAAACTCATACATACTAGTGTATATGTACAAGAAATGCATGTGTAGCTAGTACATACAAGTCTCGTGCATGTACTAATAATCAAAACTATCATCCTTTAGTAATTTATGTATGCATCCAATCCAGTCAACAATACTAGTCTTTTATAAAAGACAACAAACCAATCAATTGTTTGAGAAATCCTTTAATTACTATTATCTGGTTCAACAATTTTATTTAGATAACTATGGTTTGGTTACGTAATTATGAATATTCATATATACACCTTTCTTCTTCTTCTTTTTTTCGAAGGGAAGACATTAAATTCCACAACAAGACAAATCTCCATACTTTCTCAACTATTTCTACTCATCCTTCCTCCCTAACCTACTTCCATATCCATTCCTATCCTTCTTCTGCTAGACTATCTTGGAGCGTCAACTATATTGACCTAACTCCAAATAGAACCCGTAAGCAGAAGTGTCGCTATCTCAACCAAGCTTCCCTAGCAGGCATCTGACAGTCATCATCACACTTCTTAAGGAGCATGAACTAACACCGTCCTCCCATGACTTCAGGTTTCAAAGGATACACGGTGGGAAATGCCTCCACCCCTCCTAATCATAACTAGGGTCCACACCCTACAATGGAATATACAGTGGCACCATGTTGCTGGGGATTTTGTCATCGTTTATTCGGTTTTCGGCAATGTCATCACCTAAGATCTTGCACTGGTCCACATATCATAGCAATGCATCCAAACCAATATAAATTCCACATACAATATTCATACCATAATGTTTCTCGGTTAGTGATCCTGATATCCACTTTCATCATCATTATCCCTTGGCTATTTCATAGCCCATAACCTGCAGATTAGTTTGTAACACAAACTCATACATTTCTAGGCATTATCATCATGTAATTGCATACTATCATCATTTCAATTTGGTATCCCTATACCGATAATTTAACATCAAAGTTTTCCAGTTAGAAATAGATCTCATAATATTCCATAATTCAATTTCGCCACCCATTCATAAGATTATCATTTACCAAAATAGATTGCATCATATCCAACATCATTCTAATAGTATTTAAACATTCATAAAATTCTTCATTCTCACAATATGTCACATCATATACATCATCATCAATAACATTTAAACATTCATAAAATTTACATTCACATAGTAGATCGCATTATATACATCATCATCACTAACATTTAAACATTTATAAAAGTTCATACATTTTAAAGTTTAAGTGTATCACTTAATAGTTCCACTGTGACTAGAAAATAAAGTATATAGGCCTCAGGTAATCCTAACTGTCTAAGTCAAAAGGTGGTGTTACATACACCCAACCTTCGAGAAACATGTTCTCAAGGTGGTCAAAAAAAGTGAGGGTTAGTCTTGGCGTCTTCCCAAGTAGTAGATCCTGGACTATACTTGTCCCACTGGACCTTAACTTGGTCTACCAGATGGTTCCTGAGCTATCGGACCCTATGGTACAATATGCGTAACGGTTCTACCGTGAGGGTTCCCACGTCCGATACCTACAATTCCTTCCAATTTAGTTTATGTGATTCATTAGCAACATAATGAAGTAAAACATATACATGAAATACATTATGAGTTTTATGCAAGTGGGGTGGCAGTACGAGACGATAGGCAACAGATATAATTTTCTCTTGGATTATGAACGGTCCTATAAATCGAGGTGAAAACTTTGTCCCCTTCCCGAACCATATGGTACTCTTATTAGGCCTGATACGAATGAAAACCTAGTCTCCCACTTCATAACTTCGGTCAGTCCTGTGTGCATCCACATAACTTTTCTGCCTATCCTGTGCTTCATTTAGTCTTTGCCTAATCTGAATCACCTGTTCCTCCATCTCTTGAATCAATTCTTGCCCAAATGTTACTCGGTCTTCTAGTCTATCCCAACTCAATAGCATTCTGCATAGCCTTCCATACAAAGCTTCGTAGGGTGGCATTCTGATGGAGCTATGGAAACTGTTATTGTAGGAAAACTCTACCAAAGGTAGGTACTTCTCCCACTGGGTTTGATTATCCATTACATACATCCTAAGCATGTCTTCCATGACTTGATTTACTCTCTTAGTTTTCCCAACTGTTTCAGGATGATAAGTTGTGCTTAAGTTCAACTGAGTCCCCAACGCTGACTGTAAACTTGTCCAAAACCTAGAAGTGAATCTGAAGTCCTGATCTGAAATTATCTTCTTAGGTATCCCATGCAAACAGATAACCTCATTTACAAACACACGTGCCACATCATTAACATCGTAAGTGTCTCTAACCAGAATAAAATGAGCACTCTTGGTTAACATATCCACTATCACAAGAATGGTATTGTGTCTATGAGATGTGAGCGGCAACCCGACAACAAAATCCATAGAGATGACTTCCCACTTGGACATAGGAACATCATGTGGTTGTAGGAGGCCTGCTGGGTGATGGTGCTCGGCTTTCACTTGTTGACATTCTAGGCACTTGGCGATGAAATGGACTACATCACGCTTCATGCCTACCTAGAAGAAGAGTTTCCTTATATCTGCGTACATATTATTCAAACCCGGATGTGCACAATAAAGTGCTCTATGGGCTTCCTTTAGTATGATTCTTCGAATATCCCCATTCTCAGGGATGTACATCCTTCCTCAATATCTTAACAGTTCGTCTATTTCCAGAATATATCCTTTATACTTTGGATCTAATTGCCTCCCGCTTTGGAGGTTTGAAGTAACCTTTAAATACCAATTGTCTCTTTGGAGTTGTGTCAATGCATGTTCCCTCAGATTGACCTTTAAGGTTACCAAGGAGAAGATACGTGGTCTCCTACTCAAGGCATCTGCGACCAAATTTTCCTTTCCCTTGATGTACGAAATACCAAAATCGTACTCACTCATAAATTCACTCTATCGCCTTTGCCTGGAATTCAGATCTCTTTGAGTGAAGAGATGTTTTAAACTTTGATGGTCCATTTTGAGCTCAAAGTTCTTCCCCACAAGATAGTGCCTCCAAATTTTCAGAGCTAGCATTACAGCAGCCAACTCTAAATCATGAGTCGTGTATAGCTCTTCGTGTTTCTTCAACTTCCTTCATGCATAGGCTATCACTCCTCCATCCTACATTAGCACGGCCCCCAACCCTTTCTTCGAGGCATCCGTGTAGACTGTGAAGTCCTTTTCCATATATGGCACTCGTAGAATTGGCACACTAGTTAGTAACCTCTTAAGCTCAATGAATGCAGTATCACATTCTTCTGTCCATTCATACCTCACCCCCTTGCATTGCAAAGTGGTGATGGGTTTCGCTAGTTTTGAGAATACTTCCACAAATCTCCGGTAATAACCTGCTAGCCCCATGAAGCTTCTCACCTCATGGGAATTTTTCATCACTAGCCACTCCATAATGGCCTTTAATTTTTCTAGGTCCACATATATTCCTTCACCGGAAATGATATGACCTAAATAGTGAATCTCTTTCTGGAAGAAGGAACACTTCGATAGCTTCCCATACAATTTGTTCTCTCTAAGGCAGGACAACACTACTCGCAAGTGTTCCTCATGTGCTCTTTCCTTCTTCGAATAGATGAGGATATCATCTAGAAAGACTTGTACAAATAGATCTAAGTGCTTCAGGAATACGCTTTTCATGAGGCTCATAAATACTACTGGCGCATTGGTCAATCCGAAAGGTACTATGACAAACTCGTAATGTCCAAACTGAGTTCGAAAGGCAGTTTTTGGAATATCACCTTCATTAATCCTTAACTGATGATACCCTGATCACAAATCGATCTTTGAGAATACCACTACTCCTTTCATCTAATCAAAAAGGTCATCTATTCGTGGCATTGGGTACCTATTCTTCACTGTAGCACGGTTCAAGTCCCTGTAGTCTATACACAGTCGTAAGGATCCATCGTTCTTCTTTACAAAAATTACTGGTGCGCACCAGGGTGAAACACTGGGCCTTATTAGCCCTAAGTCCAATAACTCTTTCAACTACATTTGCAACTCATAAAGTTCTGGCGCTGTCATCTGATACGGAGTTTTGGAAATTGGTTCTGCACCAGGTTTTAGCTCAATGGTAAAATCAAGCTCCCTCTCAGGAGGAAACCCTGGTAACTCATTCAGAAAAACATCCTTAAATTCTGACAATACCGGGTACTGATCTAAGGAGGGTCCCTTCCTTTCATTCACTACTTCCACTACATATAATCAACACCCTTGTCTCAAGCATCGCTTAACTTTCATAGTTGATATAAAGTGTAATGACACTTTTCTCCGTATACCCTGGATCTCTACTGGTCTTCCCTCATCATCGACACAAAGCACCCTCTTTGAAAAACAATCTAGCAAGGCTCAATGAGCTGCTAACCAATCCATTCCAATGATTAGGTCATACGCCCCAAGGGAAGTGATGTATACCTTCAACCTGGTAATACACACTCCCAGGTCTACTATACAATTATCGACACTAGGTCCTACCGCTTGTTTTTCCCCCGAAGCCATCTTCACTTGTTTAAAGTCATCGTGTTCGTAGGATTCCAACCCACTCTTTTTTAATGCAGATGGTGAAATGAAACTATCTGTAGCACCGGAATTAAATAAAATCTTAAGGTTGATATGATTTAGCATACCTGATGACTCCACCACCGTGGATTGATGTTCGGCCTGGCGATTATTAACCGTTGCGTAAATCTGGTGGCTGCTACTTGATCTCCCCATCGGTACCTTTCCTTCTCTATGCACAAATCCTAATTGTAACTCTGGGCAGTCACGCTGGTAATGGGGTCCTCCGCACCCCCAACAGGTAACACGAGATTGAAACTGTGCACTGTTATGTGACTGTCTCTGAAATGAGTTCCTTCCCCTAGAACCCTTGCCCCTACTAGTTGTTACCTAAGATGGTCATGGACCTGTCTGCGTTGTTGGCAATGAACGGGATGCTACACTCGTTTCCATTGAAATCCCTGCAGCTACTGTCCTTGGAGCGACTCTGTTACCATTTGGCGGTGGCCTTGAGCCCCCTCCCCTAGGAAATTTCCTCGGGACCTTCCATACAAATCCAGGATGATGAAAAAATGTTGGTCTTGTACCCCTGGTTAAGTTCATGTGTTCCTCCGCATAATGTGCATTTTCCACCGCTTCTGCTACTGAAGACGGTTTCCACACCTGCACCATAGCTCTTATCTTAGGGTTCAATCCATAGACAAAGCGCTATGCCTGTCATTGGTCATTATCCATATACAAAACATATTTGACCAGTTCCATAAATCTGATCTCATATTCTTCTACAGTTTTGTTTCCCTATACTAAGGCATGAAATTCCCCTACCTATTGTTCCTCGTAGTGCCCTGGCAGATATTTCCTCCGGAAACTCTCCTCGAAAAGTTCCCAAGATACTATGTCTGGGGTAAGGTGTAGTTGTCTTTCTAGGTTGCCCCACTAGTTCAAGGCACTATCTCTTAACTGAAAAATTGCAATCTTTTCCTTTGAGTTGGATGCATAGTCCCTTAAGCCAAAACACCTTGTCATGCCTTCCAACCATGCTTCTGCGCGTTCACTGGCACGACCCCCAGCAAACTCTGAAAGTTTGATCTTTTTCAATTCTCGCGTGATGTATTTGGGTGGAGGTCCTCCCCCTGAATCCCTTGATTCTTTTGGATTACCCATTCCAGACGGTGGGGGTTCCACTTCAGTCCCTGCCGGTTGTCGCCCCTTTAAAGTCTCATTAATGGCTTCCAACGAGCGTAGTATGAGAGCTAGTTCGAGCGATGGTGGTGGTAGAACTGGTGGTGTTGGAGGTGCTTGTGACGACACTCCCCTGCCTCGACTCCCTCGAGTCCTGACCATCCTGTATGCTTTAACCTGCATCAACCAAAGTTTTCAGGGTGAGTTCAAGGATGTTTCAAATTGGTCCTACTCAAACTAGAAATAGGGTTAGGCATAAGTTTTCTTTACTTGTCTGTAAACATACATTACTCCTTTAGGGGATTGTGTAGGTTAATATTAGGATTAAGAATCTAAGCTTGATTACTTCACCCTAAAAAAAACTATCAGTCCCTTTTCCCTATAGCTATGATAGCCTTGCACCATACTTGCCAATTCCTCTTGCTTACTCTCCTAGTGCATATTCCGCCTCCTTCCTGCTTGTCCTAGTCTAAGTCCTTTTAACTCTTCGCTTACAACTAAATATCCTCCAATGCTTGACTAGTGAGCTTTTCCCTGGCGCCTAGTGTTGGCGTTGTCGAGTGCTGCATTGAGATTTAGCATTGACTTTGACTGGTGGAATGGAGTGGAGGGACTTGGCACTTGGATCGATGATTTGTGTGTACGGTCTTGTGAGCCTAACGCTTGGAAAATCAGAGTTTATACTTTGGGATACTAAGAACAACAACACTAAATACGCCTTTACCTTGATTTCCGGTGCATTCACTAATTATGATTCAACTTGGTTAGCTGGCTCCAGATCAATGGGTCAGGTAATAAGCCGGTTAGTCTTAACCTTCATACTGTATCTTCCTAATAATAATACCACTCTAATCCCTACAGTGTTACCATTAATCTAAATAAGTATAAGAATTTATTTGTAAAGACTTATGAGGGTGTGTTGGTGTTAGTGCTCTTCTTAAGGTGCTTCACTTGGTGGGTGGTCTTGGGTTCAAAACCCATTGACCCTATAATGTTTTAGTTAATCTTTAATGTAGTTTACTTTATGCTAAATGTACAATTAATTTAAAAAAATAAAAATAAAAAAATATATATATATATATATATATATATATATAATTAAATTAATGCTATCAACCCATTATTATTATTATAATATTAATTTAATCATCAGGTTTTACCAATAAATCATTAAAGTAAATTAACTAGCTTAATTACTTAAATTAGCCCTATCATTTTTTATTTTATTTTTTGAATTAAAAAAACACTCTCGGATACTTCTTATTCAATTAGTATTAATAATAACCCCTTTATATATATATGCATTATTATATGTATTTTCTTTTTACAAAATAGTATTACTATTCAAAATAAAATAATAAAATCTTGAAATAATAATATTGTTATTAACTAATTTGAGTGTTTATAAAAATAAAACATTTTGAAATTAAAATATATGCAAAATATATGTAATGTGCGCTGAATATCTTGATGAGAAACGAGGCATTTATTGACAGAACTTCCACGCCGGAGACCCTACTGGTAGCCTTTAAGGTTGGTCTTCTCGCATGAGGCTCACGTGTACAGCCCCGGCTCTCGATACCTAAACCCTAAACTTTCACCAGTTCATCTAGCGTTTTCCCTCAGGCGGCTTGTTTTTCTTTTCATCTGCCTGTGGTTGCCCGCACTTCCTTCGCTGGTTCCTCTCTTGCCCGTGGATGTGTATTCTAGTGTTTAGGCCGTGGCTGGGCGTTGGCCTTCCTTTTGATTCTGGTAATGAAGGTGCATAAGTTGAAAGGTTACAGGAATCTCTCTATTGGACCTAGCTTCTAAGGTCTCTCTTTTCTAGTTTTATTACTTTCTTAGCCTTAACTTAACAGACTGGTTGTAGTTGTCATTTCCTTAGTCCCACACGCCATAGAGTGAAAGCCATAGCCCAATCCGTCCACAGTCTAACATTTCGTCAGCCCGCTACAGGTAATTGTTGCTACTTTCCCGGGAGGGAAGAGAGTAAGGAACCAACAACCCTACAAAAGGAACAGACAACCGCACTTACTCGGGGAACCTCAGACCCCTCTAAAATGGACAAGAAGTACCAGGAGACTAAATAGGATAGAAGACTCTAAAATTTCAAGAGATAAATGAGGCTTATAAAATTTCAAGAGATAAATGAGGATTGCAGTGTAATGGACTTGAGAAAATGAGAAACATAGAGAATGGCTGAGATAAACATGGAAGACTAAGACCAAGAAGACATGGAAATGATAGATGCATCCCATGAAGGAATTGGCCAATATCTTATCTTAGCATGTAATGGTTGTGTGGCAATGGCATCGCTTGTTACTGGATGCGGCCATATGTTTTGTGAATCCTGTGTGAATATCCTCATGTACCCTATTTGGCAATGTCCAGTGTGCAAATTTCATGTCTGTGAGAAGATGATTTTTCCAATTTACAGTAGCAGCGCAAAAAAAAGATTATTATACTAAATGCGGTATATGTTTCGAGAGCACTGCACCACAAGCACTTTTCACATAATGCGGTCATTTATTTTGTAAAGACTGTCTTGAACTCTGGTTTGATAGAAAGCACAATTGTCCAGTTTTCCGAGAACATGCAAGTCCCAAGTTCTCCATTCCAATTGGATTCAGCAGCACCACATCAATGATGAATCGGTGCGTCATTTGATTGATAGCTAGGGCTGAGATGAGTCTTTCTCTCTCACTCAAAAAAAATTCAGGGGTGGGGGACAATACATTGCACTTTGTAACTTGCTACAACGCGCCCTCTGCGATACTGGCTTTTGCATTCCCTAAAGCATTATCTTGTTGGCACACCCCACCCAATACCAAAAATCAAAAATAAATTACTATTTTCATTTAATGTTTTGCAGGACAAGTGCTATCATGTATTTTTTCTCAATTTTCTCTGTCTTAAGGTAAGCGACTAAAGCATATTCTATAATTTTATGTTATTTATATTTTTTTAATTATTTGTTTCATACTCAGCCATTTGTTTTTTTTTTGTTATCCTGTGATTTTTTGCTCTTTACATTTTTGAATTGTTTGTTTTCTCTACTTATGCATCTATCTTCTTTGTTCAATCTTCACATTATTTTTGTTTTGTTTCAATTTTTAACTCACTGATATATTTATTTATGTTCGATAAAAGGCATTGCAAGAAATGTTAGAATCCATATTTTGCAACTTGCAGTGGTCACACACTTTCCCTAGTTCAATCCCTATATTCAGAAGAAAACATTTGGAGTCTCCCTATATTCGGAAGAAAGCATTTAGAGTCTCAAGTCAAAAGATTGTGGTTGAAGGTGAGTACTTTCTTTTGTATGATGGACAATCTTATTATTTTTCAACATTACCTTCCTCCTTCCATTTCCCTATACACATATCAAGACTTAATATTGTAAGAATTCATTCAAATTAATTGTGACTTCCCAAACCTAATAAACCCTATCTGTAAAGAAATCTACAATGTTTTTTCTTAGGGTTTAGGCTTGATAAGTTGTTCATGATGAATTAATGCTAAATACATAAAAATATTATGCTATTTGGATTATATAGTTATTTGTTATCCAAGAATACTTATATAAAGGTGCTTACAGCCCATCATGTTAATCAACTGCTTCTGATGTCATTAAGATTGTGGGGGCAGCGTTTAGAGAAAGATATAATACTAAAATTCAGAAGTAGTCAATGAGATTACATTGTTAAGTATGTTATGACGAGAGCAAACATGCGTATGCACACAAGGTATCTTTGCTCTGGTTTTAGGGAATTTCATAAATACTTTGTGGAAAATGCCTACACACTATGTAATAAGAGGTAAAGGCTACATGAGCTATTGAGCTAATTAGTAATGACCAACTGTTAAAAAATGATATAAATTCCATTTTTTTTTTTCATTTATATGCAAATATATATATTTTTTATATTTGTTTTAAAAATTTATGTGCTTGGCTTGTAGGAAAAGTGGAGCTTAGGTAGAGCTGGATCTTGGTCCAGATTTATATCTACTTAAGGGTTTGGGTAGGTGGGTAGGCCCTTGGCTCCAGATTTTGAACCAGGGCTTTGATACCATGTGTAATAACCGTATTAATTTAACATTAATTAATTCCATAAACTGAAACAATAACTCCTACTTGAATGCAGAAAACTCAGTAATTTCTTTTAATTCAGCACATACGGATGCTAAATTTATCAACGAACAATAATTTCATAACAGAATAATTTTTTTTTACCTCTTTCTGATGTTAATTTATCCGTTGACCCGGTTGTCCATCCCGCTACTTTGTTGTTGCCTAATTCACTGACCAACTCTGCCCAAACCTTGTTTCCTCCCTACCAGCTAGGACAACTTCCTAGCTCCAGGATACCACCATATGGATATCCTGGCCCCCATGCCCAAAACCCCCAGCAAAATGGTGCCCCCCCTTAATGATTCGCCCTCGACTGCAGAACTCAAACTCAGAACCCCCAAAAATCCAAGAGAACCCTAAAAATAATAATAATGATAATCCTCCTTTCTTCCATAAGCCTCCTCCCCTCATATCCCTCCTTCACCGACCTTTTCCTCCTCATTGATTTCCTTATCCATACATTCATTTTCTTATCCTCTTAATTAATGTCTTATCCGATTATTAATGTTTCTTATCCTTACATTTAATGCTTCTTATCCCCTCTGTATATGTAATCCTTTAATTAAACAATTAAATTTATTAACCCTCTTAAATTTAATACCCATGTCATTGAATGTAATAGGTAATTAATTAATTAATTTATTAATCAAAATTATAACAATTAATTAATTAATAAATATTTAATTAATATCATTATACCAATCTTTGTTTAGTTAATAACATGTTAGAAAAATTAATTACCTAATAAATTTTTACTTAATAATCCCTAAGCATATATTCAACTAGGGTTGTTACATGCAAACTTGGAGGTAAAATACGTTGCACCGATCCCAATTCATTGTGATAACACTAGTTCCATCAGTGTGTCCAAGAATCCTGTATTCCACTCGAAGACCAAGCATATTCCCATAAAATACCATTTTCTAAGAGAGCAGGTCACCAATCAGATTGTCCAGGTCCATTACATTCCAACCACGGAACAAATTGTAGACATATTTACTAAACCCCTAGTCAAGACACGAATTCAATATCTCCTACAGAAGCTGGGTGTCATCCCGTCTCACAACTAAGAGAGTCCATCCTATTCGAGGGAGTTTGTATTGATTGAATATCTGATACCTCCGAAAAATACCGCAACAACTCAGGGGGAGCGTGTTTTCTTTGACATTGATGTCAAAGGGGGAGAAAAGAATAGGTCTGGGTGCCTTTGTTGCCTTCAATACCAAAGGTGAAGATTGTTGGCATGTTTTACAGGCAGCGTATGCTTGTTATTGATGGCAAGTACAAAAACAATGATGGCTTGAGTACAGGTTCAATGTGTTAGGAGGGCACCATAAATATTTTGGGGAGATGCAGCAGAGCAAGCTCGTGAAGACCAGAAGAGATAGTGCAGAGGTGCACGCAGAGTGAAAGAGTGTGCATCTTCATTTGATGGAAAACAAGAAGGCAAGGAAGATCAACAATGATGATGGCATGGAAAGATCAGGGCACCACAAAGACTCCATTTCAGAGTTTCACAGACTGAGAAATCAAAGATCAAAGGAACATTAACCTTTGAAGTAGCAAACCCTGAAACCCTGAAATCCTGAAAGGTGAAAGATCAGAGCATGTCAAAGACTCCATTTTAGAATTTCGGATACCAGGAGATGGAAGAGTCAAGATTTGAGACTCTTCATCATAGGAGTCCCGAAATCACGAAATGCGAAATGGTGAAATGACTTGAGTCATTGGATCAATGAGATTGTTGATCGTTGATCTGACTCCATTTTGGAGTTTTGGATACTGGGAGATGGAGGAGTCAAGAGTCAAGACTCTTCATCACAGGAGTCCTGAAGTCATGAAAAGAGGAATGCCAAAATCCCAAAATAGGCCCTTCAACAAAGACTCCATTTCGGAGTTCTGGATACCAGGAGTTGGAGGTGTCAATGATACTTCATCATAGAAATTTCGAAACACCAAAATGCAGTATGCCGAAATCCTGAAACATGCACTTCAAAAAAGACTCCATTTCGGAGTTTTGGATATCGGGAGTTGGAGGTTTCAAGGATACTTCATCACATAAATGCCAAAAGGGACTATTGTAAGTCTCGAAGACCTGGAAAGGAAAACTCTGAAATCCCGTCAACCATCCATCTCAGTGGGTTATGTGAACCATCCAATCACTTTGGAGATTTTATGATCATGAATTTTATATTGTTGGAGTCACGATGACTTGAAGGTAAAAATGTCCAAATACTGTCAGTCGTTTGATTAATAAAAGAAGGGATCAAATTATGATTTTTTTGTGGACCGTTGATCTGGCCCCATTTCGGGGATTGTGACTTGGAGTATTGAAACACTTCACCACAGGATTGTCGAAATGCCGAAGTGATGAAATGCAAAATCGTGAAAGAACTTTATGGATAAGCGCTTGGTCACAGCTGGTGGTCACATCGTCGAAGAGTTGTAGAGAAGAGCTCAAAGATAAAAGATCCATTTCGGATTATTAAGGATTGCGACATGAACCGTAAAGAAAACTTCACCTCAGGAATAAATAAATGTTGAACTGAGAAATGGTGAAATAAACGCAAGACCTTACGGAGTCAATCCAACGGTGCAGGTGAATTTGAGTATGATCAGAGGGATACTATTGCACTTCAGAGTGTAGCTACTAGAAATGATGGATGGCTTCTGCAAGAGGAATCAAATAGGCCTCATTGTGATCGCCAGAGAATATGAAGAGGATCGAGGCATCTTCCAGTGGAATGAATACTATTCTTAGAGGTGATTGACAGATGGAAGAGCGTTGAATCTTATAACTGTTACAGAGAGGATTAGCTCGACTATGATAGAGAACATGAAGAGTCTCAACTGTCAGACAGGCTAAGGAATATCGGCATAACACCCAGTGACAATAGATGCATGGGTTTAACCTCCAGAGAAGATGAAGAGTTTCATTGATGATGAGGCAGATCACTCGACGTTAGGAGAACATGCAAAATAGAGAGAGTGTGTTGATTCTCCACGGAGTGAAGCTGGTGGATAGTGGAGTGGCAGTGAACACCCCAATGTAGAGAACATTGGCATGGTGTGAACATGCATATGCATTGTGCATATTTCATGCACAAGGTGCACAGAGACAATAAGTATGTAGAATAAAGAAGAGATGGGTGTTGTTGTTGTTGAGTGTGATTGACGTTTGAAGAAGGACGTAGAGAAAACCAACGGAAATGCACAGAAGAGGAATGGTGCATGGAAGGGACATGGCACATAGAACATAAAAGGAAGAAGAATAGAAAAGCACAATACTGTGTGCAGGAAGACACTGAGGCAGACAGAGCAAGGCATTGTAGCAGAACAGTGATGAGAATTGTAAGCCATTGATGAATTTATTATCACTGTAACAAGTTTTAGTAGAAAAGATTTACATTTAAGGATGGTTGGGAGGTGATAGGGAGGACCATTTTCCTCATGGGTTCAAGTGGGTGCTTGAACACAGGGAGTTGTAGCTTCCATCTAGTTGCAGCCAGAGAAACCAGGGTGGCAGGGTGGTGCAAGGGAGAACTGTTGTTCTCTGTTATACAAGTTGGTGCTTGTATGACTGGAAGTTGGTGCTTCCATCCAGTTGGTGCTGGAACACTTAGGGAGTTGGTGGTTCCTTTTAGTGGGTTCTAGAGAAACCAAGGAGTTGGTGCTTCCTTCTAGTGGGTGCTAGAAAAACTAGGGAGTTGGTGCTTCCTTCTAGTAGGTTTTAGAGAAAATAGAGAGTTGGTGCTCTCAACAAGTTGCAGCTTGAAAAACAAAGGTTGTAGCCTCATTATGAGTTGGTTCTCATGAGTATGATAATGTATAGAATTTAAAGATTACTTATAATATAAAGAAGAAGAGGTTTTTACCCTTTATGGGTTTCCTGAGGAAATATCTGTCTCTGTGTATCTCATATGTGTGAATGATGTTGAATGTTCTATTGCTTACTTCCCTGCATTATTGTGATTGTCATTAAGTGTTTTTCAAAGAGTTTAAAATAAGCATATTTGTTTAAGCACAGTAACAACTGATTCACCCCCCCCCTCTAAGTTTTCCAACAAAATTCTCATAGGGTGCAGGGCTAAAGGATGACTCCACAAGAGTAACCGAAAAACCGATAATAATGAGTAACGGGCTTAGTGATGCTATAAATAGGCATAAGGGAAGGGATAAATAATACAACATGTAACCAGAAGACTGCGTATAACCAAAGGAAGTTATAAACCATTCTTCCAAGAATTGAAAACCCAGAAGTATCGATCGAGATAAAAAATTTCAACAAACATAGTCTAGTACCACGCCAAATTTGTTTCTATACCTAAGTTACATAGCACGTATATTAACTCTCTTGAACAGTAGTAGAACCAGAACCACCTAACACCTTCTCCCTTCATGTTTTTATTCAGTCCTGGGTTTCTCCTTCTTTGTTGGCTAGGAAAAACAAATAAGGGAAATGTGCAAAGAAACACCTCCTATGCACCCAGAGAAAAATGTTGTAATGAGTTGTGCCTCAGACCTTGACAGAGGAGTAAATATTTGGCTACACAACAATACATTTTCATGCAAATCTAGGGAGGTGGCAAGGTTACATTGGATATGGTGGTTGAGTGACAGTTCTAGGGAAGTACATTTCAAATCACCATTAATGGTTTAGCCAGGGTTTTGATTGCCAAACGGACCACCCTTTTAATCAGCCTTCTTACAATTTTATTATTGAGTTGTGATGTGAGTCAGTTAGGGATACGACTATGTACAATGGTCACATCCACTAGAAAATTTGGCTCATTTTGCGATGGCTATTTCAATGCTCTTGCGACGTTATGTCATGGATATTGCGACGAATCTTGAGTCTCTTAAACGTAGTTTTATGTCACGTGGCAATTGAGGCAAACTTGAATTACCATCGCAAGAGTGACAAACCAAATAAATTTCTCATAATTGCAACAAAAAAGAAATATCGTTGCTAATACAAAAATATAGGCAACCTAAGTTAAACCAACATGTCATCACAATTGAGACGATAAATTTTGTTGTCTATAAAGAAAATGCGTCATAGTAATATCAGTGTTCATCGTACTTGCGACGAATTTTTTTTTATGTTTATGTAGAAAATATGTAAAAAGAATTTAAGTTGTCCTCCCACTTACGTCGTAGAAATATAAGTGGTCATCGCCATTACGATGACAACTTTTCGTTGTTTATATTGAAAAACTGTCACAACAATATAAGTTGTTGTCGCAACTGAGATGACAACTTTCGTTGTTTATATGGAAAAAGTGTCGCATCAGTATATGTTGGCATCATAATTGCGACAACAAATTTCGTTGTTTATATGGAAAAAGTGTCGTGGCAATATATGTTTTCGTCTCAATGGCGATGACAGTTTTCATTCTTTATATGGCAAAAGAGTCGTAGCAATATATGTTTTCGTCGCAATTGAGACGACAGTTTTCATTGTTTATATGGAAAAAGAGTCATAGCAATATATGTTATCGTCACAATGGAATTTTTTTTTTTTCATTATTTATATGGAAAAAGTGTCGTAGCAATATATGTTGTCGTCGCAATTGCAACAACCAATATTTATTTTTAAAAAAAATTAAAAGATTATTTTAGGTTGCAATTTTAATATTAATATTACCATATCCTCCAAGTGGAACATCGTTTCTCCTATAATTCCTTGGATAATGGGGATAGGCCTCAATGCCTTGATAATGTTGATGAGAGGACAATAAATACCTTAGGCTCTAAATGAATCTTCCGGGGACCTACAAGGGCCATGGACAAGGCCACAAACCACAAAAACATGCCCTATATAAGATATCATTATCATTAGAGTGGTATGAGCATATCCCAACCTTCAATGAACATAAAATTTCTCAACATGTTTGGGACTTCATGAATTTTACAGAAGACCTAAATATTTCCCATGAGGATGTTATGATGTGGTTGTTTCCCTTTACATTGAAAGAAAGTGCAATAGTGGTGGGATGTTCTTTGGTGCTATTGTATATCATAGCAGCAGGTTCTCTTTGGTGATATCATATATCATTAGCGGGTGATTCATAATCATTTTGTTCATCCTAGAACTCATACATATGACTTTTTCTTTTGTACTAGGAGATACCACTTCTTATTGTCATGGTACAAAACCTTTATGATTGTATACTCCTTGATGGCACATAAATGGAGGCATGGTCTTGGGGCCTCTTTTTTCTTAATATGGTTGTTGTTCCAGAGCAGAAAATGGAGGATAACATGTTAAGATGTGGATTATGATATATATAATGCTATCTTGATGACATTAATAACCATATATACAACATCAACAACACCCAATTTGAAATCTTAGATCAATATAAGGTACTTATTAATGCATGCAACCACAAATTGCTCCAAGGAAATGTAATAATTATTTGACGGGAAAAGACTATTGTTCTTTTTTGATGTTGTCCCTAGTTTTAGGATGTATTTTTATTCTAAGTAAGTTAGACTTCTACAGGAGTATCCTAGTTCCCATATGGAAGCATATTTGAGCACCTTTTTCACCAGCATAATCTCTTATTTTTACATACCATTGTTTTTCTTCAAAGATTCATCTCATTTGCAGCAATCAAGATATTTTTTCTAACCTATGTACAGATATCAAACTTGTAAAAGAGGTTACAATTATAACATAAGTAATGTAAAGTTGGTTTTATCTATGAATGGTGAAGTTATATGCACCTTCATCAAATTTTTATCTTTAGAACAGAAGTCTACATATTTTCCATAGCTCAGGTTCACTCATTATAAGATAGTAACAACCATGTCTCCATGTATCAACAACCTTGAGGAAATTTAATTTTTAAGCACCTTTATCCATTTACATAATGAAGGTGGTTAAAGGTTATATCTACAAGAATAGTTTAGAGATCTAATTTGTATCTCCAGGTTGGGAAATTGAAATACTATTGCTAGAGCACCTCTACCGAGAAACAATATGACGATGACATTCAATCCATTCAGAGTATAAAGCATTAAAGGATTGGGTGTGTGCCACTCTTGGATAATTTGGTTCGTTTATTGACAAGAAAATGCCTTCTACTATTGAAAGAAAAATAGATATATCATTGGCTAAGTGTCAAGCAAGGAAAGAAGTAACAGAGGGTAAGCAACTCACCATCAATAGGGTCTTTAGAGCATGGAAGACCTAAAAGTTGGTTACAATATTATCATTCTTTCACTAAATTCCAGAGGGGTTGGGGGTGCCCACAAACACTTATCCCTCAAATGAATGTTCTCAATTTACCAAACTAATGTTATGATGCTACAAGAAATTTTACAACATAATGAAACTTGGTTAATCAACTTGAAATCTCAATTTGATACTTTGCAAGCTAGCTAGACCTTCAGTCAAATACAAATATGAAACTTGGAATCATTAACATATCTACTAGAACATATGAAAAATAGGGTTTATGGTTTCCATGATGAATTGATGATGGAAGAAAGTGGGTGTGTCAGTCAAATTTGAGTCTAGAAACCCTCCCATATCGTTAAGGCATGCAAATAGTCTATCCATGACAAATTTCAGTGCACACATAAACTGTTTGAAAAAATTGCAACCTTGGCCCCATTCATAGGTCCATGTTTCCTGCCTCTAGTATCTTGATGGTGTTGATTAAGAAATCAACAAAATAGAGGGATTTTTCATCACAACTATTACGCAGATACATTGTATATACATTAATTTATAACCTGAAAGAAAAATGAAGCAAGACTGACTATAGAGAATAAGGATGATTACACAAATGTTGAGGTTGGATTAGGTACATGACTATATAATATTTTAATTTGTATACATTATTCTCTTAAAATAATTTACTTTTAATGTCATGGGTTAGTTACATGTTTTTAAGTTTTATGCGATGTTTTTATATCTTAGGTTACATGTTGTTTAATTATTATTTGAAACCTGAAAATAGTTGTCAATATAGTAGATTATGTGGTAGAATAAAAATATCATTTAGAAACACATAATTTCATGTACCTTCATTATTTTTTGTTTTTGTACTTTCTATGCATGAATATTAATACGATGTTGATTTCGATTATTCTATATTTTATAGATTGGGTTTTGGGGATCAATTGAGAGTGATGTGAGGGGGAGGGGATGGGCATGTGAGATTACACCTTCACGTGGTTGGCCTTGTTCAATAGAGGATAAATTATTCTTGAAACGAAGATAAACTCTTTCATTTTTATACCATCATGATCGTATAAGATTTCATCAATATTGTTACCTATTTGAATCTTCTTAGAATTGAGATTCGTTACATAATCGTTGAAAAAAGACAAAAGAATTATGTAGAGGATATTAATTTGGTCTTTATATGGGACATTTTATGCCATTAGTACGTAATTTTGTACAAAAATAATGGATCTTGGGGAGTACACCATGGTCAAGGAACAAGGAATGAGGAACGATGAACGAGAAAATTTGTCATGGATAGACTATTGGCATGCCTTAACGATATGGGAGGGTTTTTGGACTCAAATTTGAGAGACACACCCACTTTATTCCATCATCAATTCATCATGTAAACCATAAACCCTAATTTTCTCTAAGAGTACCCAATTTGGTACACGCAAGTTTTAGGCTTTCGTCAGTCTTGCTTCATTTTTCTTTCAGGTTATAAATTAATGTATATACAAATGATGACATTAAGATAGAGAATAATGTATATAAAAAACTTAAAAACATGTAACTAACCCATGACATTAAAAGTAAATTATTTTAAGAGAATAATGTATACAAATTAAAATATTATATAGTCATGTACCTAATCCAACCTCAACATTTGTGTAATCATCCTTATTCTCTATCTTGATCTTCTTCATCGAACTCTACATCTGTATCATCATCTAGTTCTGAAATGATGTTGAAAGGATTGATGTTATCATCATCATCATCAATGTAATTTTCGAGCATATTTTCATCGACATCATCATTAGGAATTGCAACATTGTCTCCTAGGCCTAGATCATGATCTGCTTCGTCTTCTTCATCTATCGACCCTCCATGATCTTCTATCTCTTTCTGATATTCTGTCGAATCATCTTCTTGATCTTCATTATCATCTTCTTCATGTAAATGAGTATACTTAATTGTCCTTCCTCTTGGATCATATCTAACAATAAATGACCAATCCCTTTCACCTGGATCATTTGAGTAAAATACTTTTTCACATTGTCTTGGAAAAACATAGCAATGATGTCCTCTTTCAAACATCATTGTTTTAATCATTGGAAATCCATTGGTATGTTGAATAAAAGTTCTTTCCTCATCACGTTCATGCATTCATAACCTATACCATTTGACATCGAACATAACTAATTTGAAGGAATTAAAGTCACAATCAAGTATATTGTTTAAATACCCATAGTATCTATTTTCAAATTATCGGGGATGTCTGACACTCCTAGAGGAAACATTAGTAACCTGGAATACTGCAGTTATCCCACTATAAAAATTTTTCCTTGTTTCATCCAATTGTTTGATGAGAAATTTATGACCATTGCACCACATAGCCTTGTGGTGTTTCAACTGCAATATGTCAGATATGTAAAAGATGCATTGTCAATTAATAAATTAATATATATTTATATAACTTCGAAAGTATTCGAAAAATACAGTAGACATGTAGTCACATTAGTAGAATATAAAATAACTAAATAAAATGGGTGAAATTGCTTACCTGTCCATCTTTCAAACCATATGCTAGATCAATTTACCTCTACGTAACATTTGCAACTCCATTACAACGAGCTTCTCTAACCAATTCAGACATTTGTTTCCATGATAACCTACCTCCATTATGTTGTTTACATATTTCAATCCATACATTCATCCAATCAAGATTATTTGCAATTTATATGTTAAGGTCCTAACCCGCACATAGGTAGATCAATGTATTCGGATGTAATAAAGGTCAATATTAATAAGGCCTTTCAATAAAATAGAATAAGGCGGATGTAAGAAGGCCTAATAGAAGCTTCCGCTTCTATAAGGATCTTCCTCTAGATGATTCTCTTAATAAACATATTTAGTATAAATAAGGATTAAGGGTATGAAAACCCTAGCTTGGAGATTATTGTAACAGAGCGTTGCTCGATTGGAGGTTGCCCCCTCGAAGAGGCTTGTGAAAGTTACTTTCTGAATCAAAGTGCTATTTATATTGCTATTCCTATATCATTTCTGTTTTATTGTGAAGATTATGCTGGATATTTTACTGTTATTCTGCCATTTCTAGCATTATATTTATGTTTTGCATATTTTATATATATAGTATCTTGCAAGTGGTATCAGAGCAATTTCCTTGGCAAAAATTGTGGGTATTTTTTTTTCCAGGGTAGAGACGTATTTCGGCATCTTTAAGCCACAGAGATCTATCATTACGCGCATAAACCCATGGTTGAGGGATTCATACACGCAGGAAATACAATTGGTTCTTAAGCGCACATCTGTTGGCCACCCTTGTAACCCCTATTGGTACCCCTTCGAGTGGTAGCGCATCAGACAACACCTGTGTACGGATCGACCTAGATTTCCTGAAGCCCTCTTTAGATAAACCTATCAGCGGCCAGACTGCTATAGTGTCACCGAGAACAACACTCGGGAAGATACTCTCTAGTACCTGGGTAGTCGGGTAGTACAGCTAAGGGTATGGTCTATCCTCCTTAGTTAGTGCCCTGAGATATGGGGCCAAGTACTGTGGTTGGACCCCTCATGTATATCAGAGAGCTATAGCATAGGGCAAACCCTTGTCTGTAGAACCCTTGAATACCTAACCCTTGGGGAACATAAACATAAACATAAACAAATTAAACCGACGAGATCTATTGCCGTGCATCTGTGTTCGGGTTGCCAAGTGAATACACATTTCTTTCTGGTTAATAATTTGGG
>ML793356.1:229836-273858 GCA_009831015.1 Picea engelmannii | reverse complement strand
CATTCATCCATATTATTTTTTTGCAAAAATTTCTGACCCCGCCCGCTCCCTTTTTAGTTCACCCATCCTTATGGCCCATACCTGTAGCCACGAACTAGAGTCTCACTTCAACACCTTGCAATCTGGTTTTCTTGAGACCCAACAAGAAGTGAAACAACTCAGTGCTACTATTGCCTCCCGTGATGCATCCATCAATACCACCATAAATGCATCTATAAATGTAGTCGTCTAGTCCACGATGGTGGAATTCAAACACGAACTGACCACCCAACTTGAATCTTCCTTTACATCACTCTGCACCAAACTCAAGATCCCTACCGATGACTCTTTTCCTGATGCACATAAAAAGACTGAAGGTGAAACTTCTTCCCATTCCTTTCAACCCCATCACTTTCAACGAGACATACGCCTTCAGCGGGTGGATGTAACCAAATTTGATGGCTCAGACCCCACTAGTTGGGTCACCCAAATGGAACATTATTTCTCTCTCTACAACATTACAGATGACTTGGACAAACTCCGGTATGGTGTTCTCCATCTAGATCAAGAACGCTAGCAATGGTGGCAATGGAGAAAAGCTTCCCGTCAAGGGTATATTGCTTCGACCCAATTTGTGACTGAGCTTTATGAACGCTTTGACACTGACATCAACCATTTGGGTCGTTTGACAAAATTGAAGCAATCAGACACAGTAGAAGACTTCATAGCTGCATTTGAGCACCTGGATTTTCGAACAGAAGGCATGATTGATGCTTTCTATCGAGAGTGTTTTATCAGTGGCCTCAAGGAGGAGATTAGGGCCCATGTCCTCATGGCTCGACCTACGACTTGGGTGGAGGCTACTTAAAAATATAAAGAAGCACAACAAATTGTTTCCTCTGAAAATTTTAAATTTTCCTTTATCCCTTGCCCTAAACCAGTAAACCCCACTACTCCCTCTGCCCCATTAAAGATCCAAAAATTGACCAGGGCTGAAATGGTTGAATGCCAACTCAAAGGCCTCTATTATAATTGTGATGAAAAATATTTCCCAGGCCATAAATGTAAGGAACAAAATATTTTTATGGCCATCTCTGAGGATATTCTGGAAGAGGATGTTGACACTCCCCATGCGCCCGAGTCACCAGAAATCAATGACATAAACCCTCCCTCTGACCCTCCCTAAGTGGAACTGATCATTTCCCTCAATGCTCTCACTGGATTCTCTTCCCCCTAAACCCTCAAGTTAGTCGGTTACATCAAGCACCGAAAGGTCATCATTCTGGTTGATAGTGGTAGCACCCACAATTTTATTTATCGTTGCATTTCCCAAGAAACCCATTGCTACATCCATGATGTCAACAATTTCCAAATCATGATTTCCAATGGTGGTTCTATGAAATGTGGCAGGCACTGTGAACATGTTCATCTCCAAATAGGTGACTACCACCTAAAGTCCCATATGTTTGCTATTGACATGGGCGGTTGTGACATTGTGTTGGGTGCAGACTGGCTAAGGACTTTGGGTCCCATTCTCATGGATTTTCAGAACTTAACCATGCAATTCGACCAAGGAAGCCACCAATATAAATTCCAAGGCATCACTGTTGGTTCACCTGAGGTCATCAGTTCTTATCGCATGGAAAAACTGCTCAAAAAAGGTCATTCTGGTGTCATTGCCCAACTCCACACCATACAAGCCACAGAGACACCACCAGTGCCCCAAGACCTCCAAGCCCTCCTTTCTAAACATCAAAAGGTATTTTCCACCCCCCAAGGACTCCCTCCTTCCTGCAGTGTCCATGATCATTCCATTCCCCTTGTCCCAGGAAGCCTTCCCCCGAATATACGCCCATATTTCCACTCCTTTGCACAAAACAATGAAATTGAAAAAATGGTCCAGGAACTCCTTATTGCTGATGCCATCCATCCTAGTACGATCCCTTACTCCTCTCCAGTCATCATGGTACTGAAAAAAGAAGGTTCTTGGAGAATGTGTCCTGACTTCCGTGCTCTCAACAAACTGACCATCACAAACAAATTTCCCATTCCTCTCATTGATGACCTCCTGGATGAATTGAGTGGCGCCCAATTCTTTACCAAACTTGATCTTCACTCGGTCTATCACCAGATATGTATGAAAGAGGCTGACATTCCCAAGACTGCCTTTCACACTCATGAGTGCCACTATGAGTTTTTGGTCATGCCCTTTGGTTTGTGTAATGCCCCCTCTACCTTCCAGAGCCTCATGAACCATTTCTTCTGTCCTTTTCTCTGTCATTTTTTCTTAGTTTTCTTTGATGATATCCTCATATATAGAAAAACCTAGATAGACCATCTTAATCATGTGGATCAAGTTCTCCGCCTACTCTCTCAGCACCAACTTTTCCTGAAACAGTCTAAATGTGATTTTGGTGCCTCAGAAGTAGAATACTTGGGTCATCTGGTGGGAAAGGATGGCGTCAGGGTGGACCCAAAAAATATTGAAGCTATGCAAGACTGGCCGCACCCAAAGACTCTCAAAAGCTTGCGTGGATTTTTGGGCCTCACAGGGTATTATCGCAAGTTCGTTAAGAACTATGGAAAGATTGCAGCACCTCT
This sequence comes from Picea engelmannii, assembly GCA_009831015.1. Classification (NCBI taxonomy): domain Eukaryota; kingdom Viridiplantae; phylum Streptophyta; class Pinopsida; order Pinales; family Pinaceae; genus Picea; species Picea engelmannii. Next base: position 271,278 of record ML793356.1, on the reverse strand, counting down.
CACAACTCTCCTAAAAAAGAACTCTTTCACTTGGACTCCAACAGTTGCTCAAGCTTTTCAAACCTTGAAGATGACCATGTGCACCACTCTGGTTTTGACCCTTCCCGACTTCACAAAGACCTTTGTGTTGGAATGTGATGCCTCAGGGAAAGGAATCGGCGCTGTCCTTATGCAAGAGGGTGGACCTTTGGCCTTCACTAACAAGCAACTATCTAAAAGGAATCTGGGAAAACCCATTTATGAAAAATAAATGTTGGCAATTCTGAATGTCGTTGAGTTGTGGCGTCCTTATCTCTTGGGGAAACGCTTCCAAATTAAGACCGACCATCAAAGCCTCAAGTACTTTCTGGAACAATGCATTTCCTCCCAGGAACAAAAAAAATGGGTGAATAAGAGCTTTGGATATGATTATGAGATCATTTACAAGAAGGGAAAAGACAATGTCGTGGCGGATGCACTTTCCTAGAAATATGAAGACGAAGGATCCCTTTTTTCTCTTTCCTTCATTGTACCCGATTGGCTCCATGTTGTGCGCCAGGAATGGCTTCAAGATGCCAAAAGTTCTAATCTGATCCAACAACTACAGAATAAGGCTCCGGTTCCCCCAGGGTACTCCTGGCTCCAGGATGAGCTTCAATACAAAGGCCGCTTGTATTTAAGTAAACAATCCAAGCTTAAATCCATGGTTCTTTCTGAGCTTCATGCTACACCCACAACGGGGAACTCAGGGTTCACCAAAACATATGACCGAGTCAAACGTTATTTTTTCTGGGATGGTATGAAACAGGACATCTGTAAGTTTGTCGTTGAATGTGAGGTGTGTCAATGCCACAAGGGAGAAACAGTCAAATCTCCAAGCACCCTCCAATCGCTTCCGATTCCCCTTACTATCTGGAAGGATATCTCTATGGACTTTATTACAGGCTTACCCAAATTGGGAAATAAATTAGTCATAATGGTGGTGGTGGATTGCCTTTCCAAGTATGCTCATTTTTGTGCTCTTCACCACCCATTTACTGCATCCACGGTGGCTCAACTTTTCATGGACTAGGTCTTCAAGCTTCATGGAATGCCACACTCTATTGTTTTCGATCGAGACCCAAATTTCACAAGCAATTTTTGGCAAGAGTTGTTTAAGCTACAAGGAACACAATTGCATCTTATCTCAGCTTATCATCCCCAGATGGATGGTCAAACAGAAGTTGTCAACAAGTGTTTGGAAACATATCTGAGGTGCTTTGCCTCTGAGAAACAACACCGGTGGGCTCAATGGTTACCCCTCGTCGAATGGTGGTACAACACTACATACCATATAGCCACTCGCATGACTCCTTTTGAAGCGGTATATGGATAGAAGCCACCTTTAGTTCTCTCATACTTACTGGGTACCTCGAAGGTCCAGGTGGTTGACCAAACACTTACAATCTGAGAGGATATCCTTCGTACCCTTAAAGAGAACTTGGTCATGGCATAGAATAGAATGAAGTAGCAAGCAGATCAAGGTTGCTCTGAACGTCAATTTGTAGAAGGGGATCAGGTGTTTCTGAGACTGCAACCATATAAGCAAACTTCCCTCAAGGTCGAGCATTTTCAGAAGCTAGGACCCAAATTTTATGGCCCTTACACAGTTCTCAAGCATGTGGGACAAGTCTCATATTAGTTAGCTATGCCCATCCAGTCAAAGCTACATCCTGTTTTTCATGTTTCATGCTTGAAGAAGGTGATTGGAACAAGGTGCCAAATTCAAACCAACCTTCCAGAGTTAGCTGAAGAAGGATCCATTTGGCTACATCCACAAGCAGTTTTGGACCAGCATGAGCATCGCCTGTGTCAGAGAACCATCAAGGAAGTGATAGTATAGTGGAAGGATATGACTCCAGTAGATGCCACTTGGGAACCAACTACCATTCTGCAGCAGTTTCCACATCTCAATCCTTGAGGACAAGGCTATTTTTAGGGGGGAAGACATGTTAAGGTCCTAACCTGCACATAGGTAGATAAATGTATTCGGATGTAATAAAGGTCAATATTAATAAGGCATTTCAATAAAATAGAATAAGGCGGATGTAAGAAGACCTAATAGAAGCTTCCGCTTCTAGAAGGGTCTTCCTCTAGATGCTTCTCTTAATAGACATATTTAGTATAAATAAGGGTTGAGGGTATGAAAACCCTAGCTTGGATATTGTTGTAACAGAGCGTTGCTCGATTGGAGGTTGGCCCCTTGAAGAGGCCTGTGAACATTACTTTCTGAATCAAAGTGTTATTTCTATTGCTATTCTTATATCATTTCTGTGTTATTGTGAAGATTATGATGGATATTTTACTGTTATTTTTCCATTTCTAGCATTATATTTTTGTTCTAAATATTTTATATATCTGGTATATTGTAGTATAAATGCAGTGCATCCCACTCTAGAGAAACTGAATCAAAAAAACATAATTCACCAATATTAAATATTAGTTATAACGTACAATATGCAGGTATTTATAAATATTTATAATTTATGAAATAAATTATATTAATATATTAATGAGTATGATCATATACACAAAAAAGAAACTTTATATGTATTATTAATATAAATTTTTACAATTATTAATATATTACCTCTCATTTTTTTCATTCTACCTTTCCCCAACAGATGCTCCTGATCTTCAATTTTTTTTATGGATTTCACATCCCAAATGAGATCCACTGCATGCATAGTTGGCACTAATAATTTAGGAATATACTGACTAATATACACCATGGATTGATATACCATATATCCCTCCACCATAAAACCCTCAGGACGTGCTCTTTGTCTAACCAACGCCTTCAAATATTTCAAGTGCCTCTCCACCATTCACATTGACCTTGTGTGAACTGGTCCACAAATTTCAATATCCTCAACTTGGTGTATGAGGTAGTGTTCTTGTGCATTGAAAAATGTAGGAGGTATATACTTTTTCATTTCACACATTAGATGAGTAATTTCTCTCTTCCAATACTTTATATCATCTTCATGGATTTCTTTCAATGGAAACCATCTACATGAGATCGTGACACAAGAAAATAACATGTTTCAACATAACATAATATAATATATTACATTATATTACAAGTAAAACACGTGTCATTAAGTACAACAATAATTTGAAAGAATATTTTGCTTAAAAATCACAACTACGTCTTACCTCATGTAATTTCCAAGATCATATATAACTTGTTTGACGTTGTTGTCAAAGTCATTTGGGAGAGATAGCAGTAGAACATATTGTAACAACAAAATGAATTGTTATTTGTTTCGACCAAAGTAGACAAGAAAAAATAAAATAAATAAAAGATCTATAAGGCCAATATATATAAATATGTATACGAAAATTATTACCTTAATGAAGGTATGCCAATCATGTGTTTTTACACCACCAAATTCACCTTTCTTCGTTAAGATATTTTTTGTGTTTGAAGCAAAACCCGTGGGAAATTTAATTCTCTGAATGACCTCTTTTACACTGCTTTGTTTCTCTGTTAATAACCATGGAAGGTTATTTCAGTCTAGTACTCCATCTGATCTATTTGAATATTGGATCACACTTCGCATTGCATGATTGACTTCCTGAATGTCAATACAAATTTTGACAATTTTGTCTTTGTCCCTCCTACCATCTATGATTCACCATAACATTTTAGTCACATTCTTCCCGATATGCATTGTATCAAACAAATGAGCTATTTTTATCTCCTCGTAGTAGGTCAACCTCATGAATTGAGCGGGATAATATTTCATTCCTCGTGGAATCCCATTATTAATACCTTCATGATGATGGCGGCCTTCATGAAGCATAAAATAAATCACAAAAATAATTATCAAATACGATAAAATAAATTCAATGATTAAAATAACATTCAAAACATTACATGAACTACGATACATTATGAAATTGAGTACCTTGACGATTTCTATTATATTCCAACCTCCATAGGTGAGGTGTCATTCTTCATGGTTTTAAGCCAGTATCTTCTTTCCCATTGAAAATATGTTTTTCAGTAGTACGATACCTATGGTTCTTAGGAAGAGGGTGCCTATACTAATCAAACCCCATCTTTCCTAAACTTTGTGAATGATGATACTTCATCTTAGGGCCATAAACTGGACATGAAAATTTTCCCTTTGTTTGAAGGCCTGCAATAAATGGATTAATGTCAATTATACGATCAGATTATTTAAAATGTAAACATGCACCATGATAAAACTAAAATATTATATAGTATTAAAGAGCAATATTAGAATGCTTATACATACCAAAAAAATGTGTTAGTCCAGGGACATCATGTATTGTCCATAAAAGTATTCCACATAATTTAAATTTCTTCTCCCCGATTGGTTTACATATGTTGTACATTGTGATGCCAGCCCATAACTTTAGTAGCTCGTCGATAACAGGATCGATATATACATTCATATCTTTAACCTGGAACTTACCTAATTGTTTGAAATTACACATAATTACTAAAGGAATGATATCATGTAATATATATAATTAAATAAATAAACAAAAGATATTATGCAAAAATTGAAACAAACGAAAATGTTAAATTCAAAAAATTAATGTAAACAAGTACCTGGAAAAATCATTGTCAACATTATGTGCTCCCTCTTTATTGACATCCAAGGAAGAATGTTATTGTTGATAACAAAAATAGGTCACACTATGTAAATATACCTAAGCTCTCTGAATGGATTAACACCGTCAGTTGCCAATGAAATCCTAACATTACAAGGTTCATCTTTGAAATCTGCCCATTTTTCTTCAATTTCCCTAAATGTAGAACCATCAACATACATTCTAAGAACACCATATTCACTTCTGTTACGTGCATGGTAATCCATAAATTGTGCTATGCTTTCACACCAGAAAAATCACTGCAAACATGGGATTATGGGAATATGACGAAGAACCTTTCGAGGCACCCTTTTTGTTACTTGATCGGTTCGATATCTACTGATAATACATTGTGGACATTCAGTTTTCAAAGCATGTTGTCCATAATATATACTATGGTCATTAGGACATGCATCTATAGTTTTATAATCCATTCTAATGTCTTTCATAATGACATGCAAACCTCGATATGTGCGAGGTAAAATATTTGACGATGGTAACAAAAATTCACCTAACAATCTACAACATAACAAACAACTAGTTAATGTAAGAATATTAATCGTAAAAAATGCATTCTTATTTTACACATTAATTAACACTAAAAACAAATATAAAAAAATAAACATTTATGTAAAGTATGAGATGAAAAATATTACATACCTTAGTATCTATGTCATACAAGTGTTTGAAAAATTATTCATAACCTTTAAGTTCACCAGCAACAATGTAGCGAAGAGAAGATTTTCTCCTGATCCTTCATAAATTCATTTATTTGCCTTTTCTAATAGAGGTTCATCATAAATACCAGCATTTTCCCCATCATCATCCAGCTGCAAAAACAAATCTTGGATCATTTGATTTGTCCCATCATATTCTTCCATGGGATCATTAACTTGATTGGTCCCATTATCTTCTTCCATGGGATCCTCATTTGCTTGGTCATGGTGATGTTCCTCAGCTTGTACAACATCATTTCTACTAATACTTGGTGCAATATTCTGCAGAAAGTTAAAGGGCAACTCTAACTTTATAATTACAAACAATCATGCAAAATTAGTGAATACTATAACAAACATTCAAACAATATATATATATATATATATATATATATATATATATATATATATATATATATATATATATATATATATATATATAATTGACAAAATAAAAAAAGATAATGGATATATAGCTAATTACCATGGGACGATATTCATTCGATCTGCCATCAATGTGACCATATTTCCTACAATGTTTTGTAGCTTTTTCTATTAAAATTCTTATGGGACATCTGAGGCAACATTTTTACAAGGGAAATAACATCTACCATCACCCTTTTCACTCGCTTTACTTTTTTCCCCACCTCTAACAACATTCTACGACATTTTTACTCACAAAAATACCCTTTCGGAACTGTCATTGTTATAGCAAGATTGTCGCAACATCTTCAAATTGTCAAATAGTTATAGGCCAGTTTTAGGTCACCTAAAAATATTTTTTTCCACCTATTTATTTTAGGTCATTTTCAATGGTAAATTTTAACTAAATTATTATGGTCAAAGTTCATTTCTCTTGCGATGGACAATATAAAGTCGACCCTCTTGCGACGCACATTGACCATAATAATTTAGTCAAACTACAGGCATCAATATTGCAACTAATACGGGGTAGATTTAGAAAAAATGAACTTTTTCTCTTGCATGTTGCGATGAAAGAGTTCTTTCATTGCAAGTGGTCGTGCACATTTTTCAATATGTAGTAGTGATGTGTCTCTTCCAGTTAAGGGTTTTACCCTTTTGATTTTGACTTGTTAAACGAACTCAGGATTGGTGAATGGTATCGTTGGGAGCTTCATAATGATAACAAACGTTAGCTACTATTGCTAGTCATGTTGTAATAATAGTCGAAGTATTAAACATTGGTACTTAATAATGAATGGGTTATCATTATATATATATATATATATATATATATATATATATATATATATATATATATCATAAGTGAAGTTCTCCCTTAAATAAGATCTGCGGCTTATATGTCAAGAGAAACATGTATTCCAAGGATCAAATTTTGTATAGGACCCCTATAGTGTATAGTGTAATATATTAGCATAAATACGATGGTAACGTTAGATTGGGGTTATAATAGCTTATGTACAAAACTATTTATACTTATACCTTTGAACATGAATGATGTCAACTATGAGACTTATATGTTAGCACATATTAAAATGGGTGAAGGTGTATCATAATGGGTAAACATCAAGGTTCATGGGTAGACTATGGGATAATCAATATTCCTTAATTTTTACGCAATGTGATTGTTGTATAACACAATGCAATTTTCAGAGATAAAGTTATTCTACATGATATTTCAATTGTATCAAGAAAAGGATAAGCGTAAGCTCTCGAAAATTATTAGTAATGGAAAAAACTACTCTACTTATATTAAAGAGATGTTTTGAAACAAATATTGAAGATGAAAAGAGACTTAATGTTCGTAACAATTTGTTTATTTATTTTTGGTAAATTTGGGGTACATTACACAAAGTCAGAAAGAAACATTGAGTGAAATCCAAATAAACGCAGGGTCTTGATGGGTAAATTGCTTCCAAAATCTATGAGATGGATGGGAAAATTTAGAGTACACAGAGGAAAGGGGGTGATGCTTAGAGAAATAAAATATAGCACAAAATAAACAATCCAACTCATAATTTAAGGTGGAAGAGTTTGGGTGAATGCATGGTTAGATCATAGAAACATCATTGGGTAAAGGCACAAATTTTCGGAGAAATTAAAACAAAAGAAAGCTTGGTAAGAGATCATCCAAGTCACTGGGAAATTATCACGATTTGCAAAGGTTATCACACCATTAGAGAGCTTGGTCAGAGATCTCCCATGTCATTGGGCAGTTATCACGATTTTCATAGAAATTAAAAGTAAACGCACAGATGAAATTTCACAATGTAGAGGTTCAAGGAGAATGTTGTTGGGCATAAGGTGGACAAATAAAACACGAGCGATGTAAGAAAGAAAAGGGAGCTAATATTCATCACACAGGAGGCTGGATTGAAGCTCCATATCATAGAATTCTAAGTAAGCATTTCCTTGTGTAACGAGGGTTAAAAATCGATGAGCCTTGAGAAGAATATCATTGTAGAAAAATTTAATTATCGATGAGCATGGGAGATAACTTCGCTGAGTGAATATAAATATAAAAACGCAGATATGTATTCAAATGATTGGGGAACCATCCTATTTCTGGGAGATTTACATGTAGAATGAATGTGCAAATAAAAACACAGAGAAGTAATTCAAATGATTGAGGCACTAGTGGATTTTGGGAGAATTACATGTTGAGTGAATGTGAAAATAAAAACATAGAGAGGTATTTCAAAGTATAAAGAAGGGTGTGCAAGGTTCTCGACTCATTTAATATGAGTGTTAATTGAAGTAAAAATTAAAAGAAAACACAGGGCTTCACACATTCTTCTGGCATAGTAAGAACCAAATAAACTAATGCAGGGAAACACATTTTGCGGTGCAACCAATAAAAAATGCCAGGCCACCACTCATGCATGGAGAGTGTTATCACCCTATAAGTTATAGGATCAACTGGTGAATGGGATATTATCTGTCTCTAGTGTTTTTTGTTGACAAATGATTTTTCATTCTGCAAATAATTTGAAAAAGAAAAGAAAAAAGAAAAGAGGGCATAAAAGAATTTCAATAAAAGCCCCATGCAATAATAGTAACTTGGTCCATACCTTTCAAGCATGGCCAAGTTCTTTTTAAATTGATGTTGATAGGGTAGTGAATGAGTTTGGATAAACAGTTTAATCTTAGCCAAAGTGTCTAGGTTAGATTAGTGAATAAATCTGGCCAGACTATCTAATCTTGGTCAGATAGCCCCAGGGTAGAGTAATTTCTTAACCCAATAGTCTAATCTGGGTTAATTGTCATAGGAATCTAGGTTAGAATATAGGCTAGTTGCTTTGTTGCTTCATTTCAATAAGAACCAGTTTGATGATCAATGTTGCACCATGATTTGGGTACCTAAAATGTTGTTCGACTAACCCCTTGGTGGTGTAGACATGAAAAGCCTTGGAGAAAAACCCGTGAAAAAGCACTTATCCTAAGTTTTCTAGGCGCATGTATTTTCTGCGCCCTCACTTATGCTCTGATCATGTATCAATGGTCCAGATGATCGTGCTCATATCTACAGTGGATAGGTCTTTCTGGACCCCCCCGACAGTTCTATCTTTANGGGGGGGGGTCCGAAATCGCTGATAAGACCCACGTGCATCTGGACGGATCAGGATCAAGCACTCAGATCTACGATTAGTATTGGATTCTGGACCCCCCTATCCGTTCTACCTTTAATGGAGGGGGGGGGCCCAGAATGTGTCATAAACATAGTGCATAGATATGTGGCTCAGAAACAGGCACGTAGATCAACGACCCAAGATGTATTTCGGAACCCCCCAATTGATCTGCCTTTAACTAAGGGGTGGGGGGGGGTCTGGAACGATATTCTTCTTTTGGCGGGTCCCTCTTTATATGTGGCAGCGATCTAATGGCCCTGAGTCCCATCATCTCCTACTATCTGACAGACCTTCGTCACCTCTAGACGTCACCATCCACCTTTCCTGAAATAGTCACATCCCATAACTGCTGTCAGTCCTTCCCACGCATTCTCTCGTGGCAAGCCCCCTCACTATGACCTTTACCTCCAATCGATAGCCGCCATGTCATCCGTCTGTATCCCTTAGTCACCGTCACCTGCCATATCACACACTAAGTGATTCATTGGCCATTTATTACTGGATGACCTATCTGTTAACCAGCTGACCTGTCTCCCACGCCCAACAGACACCAATTTACTCAAAACTATCCTTTTTCTTCCTGTTCTCGCCATTTACCCACTCATCGCACCAGAGAAATTTACCCTGTTTTCTCCTCTGTTACAATCAGTTTCCCCCACCAACAGCCACCCCGCTAATGTTGATTTTCTTGCAGGTATTGTTGCAGTAATGGCGCCAAAGTCCAAATAAGCAGAAGGAGAGAAGAATTTGTTTCTCCCACCTCCTGTCGACCTTGACAGGATCACCCTAGTCGACAAAGACCACTTAATCGTGGATACAAAGTGCGATTTTGATTTCGCAGACCTTCAGTCATGGCTCAAGGAAGTTTTCCTAGACCAGAGTGATGAAATCAGACTCTAGGAGTCCAACATACCCATTTACCTCTTCCCTCAGATCCACCCTTTCCTAGAGTTCACTCTCAAGTGCCAAGCCCACTACATTCCCGAGCAAAGAGTCGTCATCTCCTCGTCTAGAGAGATCCTTTTCCTCATCATGCCCGAATATATCGACCAGATGATGAAAATCCCCTGAGTCGACTCTACATCACCCTTCAACCTGGAAATTCTTACAGAATTATACCAAAACATGACTTTCCCTCAAAGGCCTCAAATATTCAAGCTTTTCCTCCCTGCATCCACTCAATTTCCCTCCACAAATCCTCCTTATCCTTCCTCCATGTTCTCGACTAAAGGAAACCAGATCATCTCATCCCTTTGTGCTTTGTTAGGATACTATTCTGATCAGTGGGTAGATGAAATCATTCAGGGTTTTCTATCCATCTTCTCTACCGTTGAAAAGCCCACCACCCAGTTTGACTTCAGCACATTCCTGGCGAACAATGTTCACGAACATTTCATGAATTTCTCCACGGAAGGCATGTTACGATGCTCATCCATACTGGCGTACTTGTTCATCTTCTTCCAAGCAAACAAATTCATTTTTTCCATGCAGAAGATGGATGGAGATGGTATACCCCAGGCAGTTATAGCATGGACCTCCTTGCTCAAGCACAACTCCACAGAGTTCAGCTTCAAGGAGTTCATTGATCAATTCTACTATCCTGTGGTAAGTATGCTTAGCGGTAGGCCCGAGCCTCGAATAAATGATGAAGTTCAGAGGATCCTACATCTCTCAGATAACACAAAGATGGGGGATTGGCATTTGTATCAAGATTACACCGAGATCAGAGTATATGGGTGCGAGTTGGCACCGTATAAGCTACCCAAGTATCTACCTGTCAGAATTTTTTCTTTGGAATATATAAGGCAGATAATAAATTCCGATGATATCCATTTTGTGTCACTGAAGAAAATGCAACAGCTTAGAATCAAGGGGCAGATTGGCTCCTCCATCTACAACAATCGTGGAATTGGGGAAGAAGCATACAAGATGATTAGGGAAATGAAGTTCTTCATGAGTTTCTCATGGCATTACGATCCATGTGGGATCATCTCCGAGATGAGAGTAAAAAACAAGAACGTCCCATATGTTCATGAAGCTAGGCCTGAAGTTGAAAAATTTGCAAACCAGACAGTATGGGAGCTTAACACATTGGTCGATGTAGAACAGTAGGACCCCACGGCCACTGTGTCACAAACAGCCACACCACAGGTCCCGAAAGAGAAAAGGCCTAGGCAAGATTTATCTCCACCTGTCACAGAGGTATCGTCAGAAGAATTCTAGCTGCATACCAAGTGGCCTAAGACTTTTGCAGTTCCTGGCCCAACCGGGCAAAAAGAAGCCTCGTTTACTACAGTGACCAAAGTTGATAGGCTACCCTTTGGTTCGAGCCTCCATAAGGTCATAACCTCAGCATTGCCAGAAAAATCTACAGATTCTCCATTGACCACCCAGCCAGGTAAGGTGGGACCGAAACTGAGTATCTTCGAAAAGTATGAGCTGATCAAGAAAAGGAACCAGACCCTGACCAGCAGTACTTGCGCCCAATTCTAGAAGCAGACATCGACTGTGCAACATAGGTTGTTATCGACATTCAACACCGAGAAGGGTAGAATGCATATGGCATTCCTCCAGGCACAGGTACTAGATCTAAAGGTGATCACTGACTATAAAAGGGCCACCTTCGAATACCAGACGAAGGACGTGCATCTGGTCGATCAGGTGGGTCTACACAAGTATATAGGGGAAATGGTCTTTTACACATTGGTGCATGCTTCCACTACTGCGTCCAAACTGCAAGTGCCCCTGAACAATGTTCAAACACAACTAAAGTTGGAGAAGATATCGTCCTTTGCCAAGAATAATAGGATCAAGACTTTGGAGGAACTGGTCCTCAAGATCGGTTACGATCTTTCGAATGTTAAAGAAGCTGAGGAAATGATTAAAAATAAGAATGTTGACATAGCCTCCTTGAGAAAACAGTTGAATCTCCCACCCACACAGGATCTGCAGGTGAAGGAGATAGTAGAGAAAGAAGGAGAGAAAGACAAAATGCTCAAGCTGCTCATGAAGCAGAATGCACATCTTAAGGAAATGGAAGATGAGATGGAGAAGATATTAAAAAAGAAAGAGAACCTGAAGCCAATGGAAGTCATTCCATTGAGTGCTATTCCAATTTTAGGAGTGAACACAACATCAGTGATAGAAGTTCCATCCACAACTCCATTGACATCCCTGGAAAAGAAAACTGACCTGGTTAAGTCTATGGAAAAGATGAACCTGCAGGAAACAAAGATCAGAAGGCTCAAAAAGGAGATTGAGAACCTTCAGGAACTCAAATCTTCCTTTCAAAACAACCTATCCAAGGAAAAGCAGGTGACAGATCAGCTCAAACAGGAGTTACAGTAGCTCCGTAAGCAAACAATGGCAGGAAAAACATTGGCCGAGGTTAAAGAAAGTGTATGGACAGACATCACCAAGTCCATGAATGAGATATGGCCCATGATACATATGATGTTTGAGCAGAATGAATTGGTATAGAGAGTTAAACAGGCCATCAAGAATATCAGAGTAGAATTGGAGAGATGCCAACACAGGCGAACGAGATCATCAAGTTCCTAAATTCTAAGACCAGTTAAGAGATAGAAGAGATGAAAATTGAAGACATAACAGAGACCATCCTTGAGGTTAAAAGAGTTTTGACCAAGAGAGGATTAATGCTTCAGCTGGAAGAAAAGGTTCAGGCCATGGACTTGGGGGTACAAAGATTCTTTAGTAAGACTGAGGCTCTACAAAAGAAAGGTCTTCCTGGTCTGAAGGTAATCAATGATAAATTGATGACACTCCCAGATTACAAGAAGAGATTGGCCGATGTGGCTAAGGACAATTCAAAGTTTGTAGGAATTCAAGGGGTCATCATTGGCAAGGCATTTCTATATGCCCTTCAGTGGGACATCAGTATCCAACATGAGATTCGATACATCTTCCTCACCAAGCCTACCTTCGCCAAGTACACAGAAATGGACAAAGTGTATCAAAGGCTACTGAAAGTCAACGTGCCCAGTCATCTTCGATGGGAGGAACTCTGTGACCTGATCGAGTAGCAGATGAGCTGTCCCAGTCCACTCATATGACCATTCAGATGAGGTCATGCAAAGGCTTCATCAACGACCCACCCAACAATCAGCATGCAGTTACACCACATCAACAAGCAGTTCCTAGATTTATGCAATTTGTTAAGTTAGTTAGGCTAAAAATAGATTTAGCATGTCGTGGTCATTAATGACAAGATCGTTTGTAATTTGAGTTATAAATACTTCATCTTTCAAAGTGTTGGGGGTGGTTGATCTTCACACCCTAAAGCTATCAGACTGTAATATTTTTGAAGAGATCTTCCATTAATAAAAAGGAGGCACTTTTACAGGATTCTTGCATGTATTCACGGGTGATGTTTTTCTCTCTAAGTTGAATGTTATTCTCGCTTTGTTATCATATCATTTTCTGAATCTAATCTTTAGAAGTAACGAACGTTGCAGGATTTATCTCGTATACCCTGTTTCTAACTCGAAAGATTTTAGTGTTTTATCTTCTGGTGTTTTCAATAAAGAAATTCTTAACTGCCTCTTTGTTGAAATTATCTTTCTCATATTTTCTTCTATTCATCATTTATGCTACTAAAGAACCCAGTGATTATATTATTTCGCCCTGTGAAAGTTTTCCTTTGCGTTTTTGGTTCAGATTTCATATTTTATTAAAAACACAGACCCCATAGCCCAATGGATGTGTAGACTGTCTCAACCAACTCGACAAACACTAGGACAACAAAAACTGGCCTATTTATTTACCTAGCCTAATATTTAAAATTTGAACCATAGCTAAATCATATAGAGAGATCCCTCTCTGAAGTTGGAAGGGCTAGATCCTAGCTTCGAATGCGGTTGGATAAAGTTACCTTAGTAGATTTCTTCTGCTGTCAACCTCTAGGAAATTTACCAAGTGCTAACATAGTGGTGACTCCACTGGGGAAGAACATATAAATTTATAACTTCATGTTTTCTTTCCCTAAAAAGAAAGTCTGTTCTTGAAAGATTGCAAATTTGAGAAGAAAGTAATGTTTAGAGGTTGATTAAATTTGTACATATTATTTTTGGATTCATAAAACTAATATATATATATATATATATATATATATATATATTTATATATATATATAAGTCAAAAAGAAATCTGGCTCCCAGCAAAGTTTATACTCGATCTCATCTAGACCCAGAACCTGCGATAGTGACAGAGAACCCGAAATAGTTTCTTAGGAAAAAGATCGTAGTTGAAGGCTCAGTGAGTCATACTCCCTTTCATAAGTCCCTTTCCTTTTCAGGGGAACTCGTTACCTTTCAAAACCCTGACTTTGGCACCTTTTCCCAACAAAGCCTGGTTAGAACACGGTCCGATAGTTTTGTGACTGGAATCATTTTCAACCCAACCATTTTGAAACCCCGAACCCATGAAGTTTTGTCTCCCACTGCTTAACCACAAACCACTCCCTCGGTGCTATCCAGTCCCTCCTCTTCCTCATCTTAAGTCACTACCTCACCGATCATCCAGTTTGTTATCCCACCTCCTCCATCCATTATGGTGGCTAGATATGCTCCCTTGGTGTTGGCTACGCCTCTTGATGCCATGCCCCAAGACTATCAAACGAGACTTCCACAGTTCGATGCAAAAAGACCTTTAAACGCCCAGCAACACGTTGATAAAATGAATGATTATTTTGATCTGCATGAAGTAGATGAGGCTGACGTTCAAATGAGATTGTTTGCCCAAAGTTTGACAGGTGACATTAGAAAATGGTATAAAGATTTACGTTCTGCCTCTGTCCTTGATCTTACCGCATTCCAAAGGATTTTTCTGGATAGATGGGAGGTAAAGAAAAACTCTCTCCAAATATTGTCAGAATACGAAAATATTAGAAGAAATCAAGGTGAGATAGTACAAGATTACTGCACTCATTTCAATAACCTGTACAACGCAATCCCAACTGAAATCAAACCTCCACAGGGTTTGGCATTGACAAAATTCCCTGATGGTTTTGACGCTCACATGTCATACCAACTAAGGGAAAGAAATTCTACCACCCTGGAAGACATGAATAAAAGTGCAATATGTGTGGAAGCCAATTTGTTGGCAAAAAGGGCACGTCAGAGGTTAGAGAGGAGAGTCACAATTAAAGAGGAACCTTCCACATCAAACTCAAATTCCAAATTGGATTCCTTGGCTAGAGAAATGGTAAGAATGATGGAAAGACTTACTGTGTCAGACAGAAATCCTCCAAGAGAAAACCCACCAGCTCCTCAGGTTCGGAATCCTAACTTCAGGAGAAACCCTCCTCAAATCAGACAGAGAGATCCTAAGGATCAAAGAGAGCAGAGAGGTCCGGATTAGCAGATCAGACCTCCCCTACAAGAAAATTATGTTGATGAAGGGGGGGAAGTGATTGAGGAACTAGAGGATACTCACATAAATCTCATGGGCATTCATGATAACGAAGCTATTTTCCTTACCCAAGAAGAGAAAGAACTTTTTATTCTCAATCAAACAAAAGTAAGTGAAGAAGTTGAAGACGTAGAACAATAGGCATTTGAAAATTCCATTTTGGAGGTACACTAGCAGTATAATCTGCAGAGTAAAAAGACAGAAGGGAGTTCCCCAAAAAAGATGATTGAAATGAAGAAGGTGATCGAAACCAAGAAGTCCTCTGAGCCATCTGCTAAGAAGATTCCTAAAAAGAGCACTGCTGAAGTTCCCGCGAAGAAAAACCTTACTATTCTGAAAAGATCGTCACAGCCTGAGGTCTCACCTATTAATCCACCAAGTACTTCTGGCCAGAAGAGTATGGTGGAAAAACCAGAATTGATGAGCCAAAGCAGATCTCCTACACCTTTCATCCTTGAGGGGGAATTAGCCAAAGTAAAAATTCCCATTCCACTTTCCGAGTTTATGAACAAAGACGTTTATTGTTCATAAGTGATTAAAGTACTGACCATTGAACCTAACATAGGCACGAAGGCCTTAACCATTGGATCAACACATCATTCAGATACTGTGAACCTTACATATGATCAACCTGAACTTTTGTTCGGACCTGAAGTAGATGGCCAAGACGATAATGGTGATGTCGCTCCTTTTTACATCAGTCTAAACATACATGACCTGATCTTGCATAACGCCATGATGGATTCAGGTGGTTCCCACAATCTGATGCTTAAAGAAGTGATGGACAAACTGGGACTGGAGATCACCAGACCTTACAAGGATTTACACTCATTTGACTCCAGTAAAGTTAGATGTATTGGTTTGATCAAGGACCTATGTATCACCCTGGTTCATATTCCTCCAAAGAGCATGGTCGTGGATGTGGTAGTTGCAGACATCCCTCTGAAGTATGGAATGTTTCTATCCTAGTCTTGGGGGGCTAAGTTGAGAGGTACCCTACATCTAGATATGTCTTATGACACTATCCTAGTTTTCGGGCAACAAAGAAGGCTATATAGAGAAACATTGATGAAATAGATGGTTAGCAGCCAGGTAAAACCACACAACTATCCTCTTTACTCCGCGCATTCTGACTTGGATTCTTTTAACCTGTATAACGATGGTGACACGGGAGAGCAAAACCCTCAGCTGGAAAAAGATACATCTGGTCCGGATGAAGGCCAAGAAATCATTGAGGTAGCAAGGATGAAAAACGTGATAACTGAAGAATTACTGGCAGATTTCTGGAGCATGGATTTTGATGGAGTAGTAAGAAAAGAAGGAGTTGGAGTAGGAGTTTGGCTGCATAATCACAGAAACAGGTATTCAAAAAACCATTCTTACAAATTAAATTTCCAATGTACTAACAATATTGCCGAGTACGAAGCCTTGATGCTCGGTCTGAAGATTTTGAAAAGAGTTGGTGCTAAATAGATTATGGTAAGAGGTGATTCTGAGTTGATAATCAAGAAAATCAAAGTTGAGTACGTTGTGAAACACCCATGTATTAGATATTATAGGAATGTTGTTCTTGATGCCCTTAGATGTTTCACTAAAGTGGACTTGCAGGTAATGTCGAGGGGACAAAACATTTTGGTGGACGGATTGGCTACGTCAGCAGCCACATGTAAGATTCCTTTCCACTCGACTCGCCCATACACGGTGGAGGTAAAATGCAGACCAACCG
The DNA here is from genome assembly GCA_009831015.1 of Picea engelmannii. Lineage (NCBI taxonomy): Eukaryota > Viridiplantae > Streptophyta > Pinopsida > Pinales > Pinaceae > Picea > Picea engelmannii. The sequence goes on along the minus strand of ML793356.1, from coordinate 254,149 downwards.
TTCCCGATAATATCAGGTACTGGAAAGTGTTTGGTAATGATGATCAAATCGAAGACTTTCTGCAGTGTAAAAATGATTTTGAATGTACAAATATAGATTTAGAGAACGAGGATGAAAATGTAAATAGGTCTAATTTTGAAATTGATAGTGTAAATAGCGTAGATTCAGGAGAATTAGGTGATGATGAGATGGAGACTGATATTCTGCATTTGAAAAGTAACGTTTTACCTAGAGGCCTAGTTCCTTTAGAGGACTTGTTTGATTTTAACGATGTAGCCAAAAAACCAAAAATTGAAGCCAATGGACAAGAGGTGGAAGACTGTAATATAGGGACCGAAGAGAAACCCAGGATAGTCAAATTGTCTAAATCATTACCCCCTGAGAAAAAACTCAAATACATTGAGTTGTTGAAAGAATATTTAGATGTCTTTGCCTGGGGTTATGAGGATTTGAAAGCTTATGATACCAGCATCATACAACACATGATTCCAATAAAAGAAGACCAAAAACCATTCAGACAGAAACTTAGGAGGATAAATCCCAAGTTGCTCCCTCTGATAGAGAAGGAAATAAAAAAAATGTACGATGCCAAAATCATAGTCTCATTGCATTTTTCCAAATGGGTCTCTAATTTGGTCCCCACACGTAAGAAATCTAGGGAAATCAGTCTTTGCATAGATTTATGAAATCTGAATAAGGTCTCCCTGAAGGAAAATTACCCCTTGCCCAAAATGGACCACATCCTACAAAGGGTGGTCGAATCCATTCAAATCTCTTTGCTGGACGGGTTCTCGGGTTATAATCAGGTCCTAGTTCACCTGGATGACCAAGACAAAACCGCTTTCACCACACCATGGGGCACTTTCATGTATGTGAAAATGCCTTTTGGTTTGATCAATGCTGGAGCCACTTTCCAGAGAGCGATGGATATCGCCTTTGTGGAAGAATCGGGTAAGTTTATTGTCGTCTATTTGGATGATGTAACTGTGTTTTCTCGATCTGATGATGAACACATGCAACACCTCAGACGAGTCTTCGAGAAATGTAGAAGGTTTGGGATTTATTTAAATCCTAAGAAAATCCTTTTTGGACTAGAGGAAGGAAAACTTCTAGGACACATCATCTCCAAGGACAGAATCAAAATAGACCCCAATAGAATCGAGGCCATACAAAAATTAGAACACCCAAGAAACATCAAAGAATTACAGTCTTTTATCGAGAGAATAAATTTTCTATGAAGATTCATTCCCAATCTGGCAAAGCTCCTCAGAAACATTACAAATATGCTAAAAAAGGATGTGAAAATAAAATGGGACTCTGAGTCCAGACAGTCTTTTGAACAAGTCAAACGAGCACTCACAAAGGCCCCTATCTTGATGAGTCCTGATTTTACTAAGGATTTCTATTTTTTTTCTTTCGCTTCCGAACATACTATAGTAGTGGTATTACTACAAAAGAACAACGAAGGGTATGAACAACCCATATCTTTCTTTAGTAAAGCGTTAAGAGACGCTGCTATGAATTACAAGATAATGGAGAAACAAGCTTTTGCCTTGGTAAAAGCTATAAAATATTTTAGGGTCTACATTCTCCATTCCCATACCATTGCATATGTTCTGAATGTGGTAGTAAAAGACATTTTGACCCAGGACAATCCGGATGGAAGAAGGGGAAAATGGATTGCTATCATTTTAGAATACGACATAGAGATTAAGCCTACGAAACTAATCAAAGGTTAAGGCCTAGCAAAATTAATGGCTGAATCTAATTTCCATGCTCTTGAGATTAGTTTTTTAGCTGCAGCAGATGAACAGGGAGAGATGGTGACTCCAAGCGTGAGAGGGGTATTTCTAAACTCTCCATGGTATGCAAGCCTTATATTTGTTTTGCAAAATTTACAATCTCTCCCTGGTTTGACTAAGACTAAATCTAGATTTATGAAGTTGAAAGCCTTAAAATTCTGTATTATGGAAGGCAATCTGTATTGGAAAGATATTGGAGGTATTCTATTAAATTGTTTATTGAAAGATGAAGCTGACAAAGTGTTACAAGAATTTCATGCAGGAGAATGTGGTGGTCATCTGAATTGGAAGGTCACAACCAAGAAAATCCTCAGAGATGGTTTCTATTGGCCCACCTATTCGCGGATGTACATTGTATAGTGACCGCATGTCATCAATGTCAGTTGTTTGAAGGAAAAATGAAACTCATTCCCCTCCCTCTGAAACCGATCTTAGTTGAAGCCCCTTTCCAGCAATGGGGATTGGACTTCATTGGAGAAATACACCCCCCTTCTTCAAGCCAGCATAGTTGGATTCTCACTACCATCGATTATTTTACCAAATGGATCGAAGCAGTACCAAGAAAGCAAGCCACTCAATTGGTTATTATCAAATTCCTTGAAAAATAATATCTTGTCTCGCTTTGGATATCTTAGAAAGATTATAACTGATAATGCAACTGCTTTTCGGTGAAAGAAACTCATAGATTTTTGCAACCAGTATCACATTGGTTTGGGACATTCCACAACTTACTACCCTCAGGGGAATGGGCTGGTAGAATCTTCAAACAAAACCTTGGTGAACATCATCAAGAAAACGTTGTAGGAAAACAAGAAATTGTGGCATAACAAGTTGATGTTCGCATTGTGGGATGACAGACTGACCACCAAAAGGTCAATCGGTATGTCACCATATCAGCTGGTCTATGGCACAGAAGTATTTTTCCCTACCTCCTTAGGAGTCCCTATCATGAAGTTTCTTCAAGATGTACAAGCCAAGCCAAACGACTCACAGAGAAGGATCAACCAGATGATCCATTTGCAGCAGTCTAGGGATGAAGTTTTCAACAAGACTCGGGTAATCTAAGAAAACATCAAGAAGATATTTGACAAAAGAACCAAGGAAGATGATTTTGAGCTAGGAGATTTGGTACTGAGATGGGACACCAGAAATGAAGACAACGGAAAGCATGGAAAATTTGACAGTCTATGGAGAGGACCATACATGATTCAAGCATTCAGGGGAAACAACACTTTCTTGCTAAATAACACTGATGGGATAGATCTGCCAGGAGGACCTATAAATGGTAGAATGCTGAAGCATTATGTGCCACCTCAGTAGAGACTCGAGTTCCACTCACCATTGTACATACCATTTTTATTTTTCGCCTACATTTTCTGAGTGCATAACATAAGTCAGTTGGTTGAAGCTTGAAGAGAAGGCCCTAAGCTGTTGACCACTGTTCTTCCAATTTTTGAGAATAAAACTAATCAATCAATGAAGGCTACTAGGCAGAAATTTTCAGAATGACAGGAACCAGGATTCTTGGCACTTCATATGGAAAGTACCATCCCCAGGTGGAGCCGTTGTTATCACCCTATAAGTTATAGGATCAACTGTTGACTAGGATATTATCTGTCTCTAGTGTTTTTTGTTGACAAATGATTTTTCATTCTACAAATAATTTGAAAAAGAAAAGAAAAAAGAAAAATAAAAAAGAAAAGAGGGCATAAAAGAATTTCAATAAAAGCCCCATGCAATAATAGTAACTTGGTCCATACCTTTTAAGCATGGCCAAGTTCTTTTTAAATTGATGTTGATAGGGTAGTGAATGAGTTTGGCTAAAAAGTTTAATCTTAGCCAAAGTGTCTAGGTTAGATTAGTGAATAAATCTGGCCAGACTGTCTAATCTTGGTCAGATAGCCCCAGGGTAGAGTAATTTCTTAACCCAACAGTCTAATTTGGGTTAATTTTCATAGGAAGCTAGGTTAGAATATAGGCTAGTTGCTTTGTTGCTTCATTTCAATAAGAACCAGTTTGATGATCAATGTTGCACCATGATTTGGATACCTAAAATGTTGTTCGACTAACCCCTTGGTGGTGTAGACATGAAAAGCCTTGGAGAAAAACCCGTGAAAAGCACTTATCCTAAGTTTTCCAGGCACATGTATTTTCTTCACCCTCACTTATGCTCCGATCATGTATCAATGGTCTAGATGATCGCGCTCAGATCTACGGTGGACAAGTCTTTCCAGACCCCCCCCAATCGTTCTATCTTTAACGAAAGGGGTGGGTCCGAAATCGCTGATAAGACCCGCACGCATCTGGACGGCTCATGATCAAGCGCTTAGATCTACGATCAGTATTGGATTCCAGACGCCCCCATTTGTTCTGCCTTTAATGGAGCGGGGGGGTCCGGAATGTGTCATAAACAGAGTGCATAGATCTGTGGCTCAGAAGCAGGTGCACAGATCAACAACCCAAGATGTATTTCGGACCCCCCCGACTGATCTGCCTTTAACTGAGGGGGGTGGGTCTGGAATGGTATTCTTCTTCTGGCAGGTCCCTCTTTATACGTGGCAGCGATCTAATGACCCTGAGTCCCATCATCTCCTACTATATGATAGACCTTCGTCACCTCTGGACGTCACCATCCACCTTTCCCGAAATAGTCATGTCCCATAACTGCTATGAGTCCTTCCCCCCCATTCGCTCATGGAAAGCCCCCTCACTATGACCTTTACCTCCAATCGATAGCCGCCACGTCATACGTCCATATCCCTCAGTCATCGTCACCTTCCATCTCACACACTAAGTGATCCGTTGGCCATTTATTACTGGATCACCTATCCGTTAACTAGCTGACCTGTCTCACGTGCCCAACAGACACCCATTTACTAAAAAATACCCTTTTTCTTCCTGTTCTCACCATTTACCCACTCATCGCACCAGAGAAATTTACCCCATTTTCTCCTTCATTACAATCACTTTCCCCCACCAACAATCACCCCACTAACGTTGTTATTCTTGCAGGTACTGTTGCAGTAATGGCACCAAAGTCCAAACAAGAAGAAGGAGAGGAGAATATGTTTCTCCCACCTCCTGTCGACCTTGACAGGATCCCCATGGTTGACAAAGACAACTTAATAGTGGATACAAAGTGTGATTTTGATTTCGCAGACCTTAATTCATGGCTCAAGGAAGTTTTCCTAGACCAAAGTGATGAAATCAGACTCTGGGAGTCCAACTTACCCCTTTACCTCTTCCCTCAGATCCACCCTTTCCCAGAGTTCGCTCTCAAGTGCCAAGCCCACTACATTCTCGAGAAAAGAGACATCGTCTCCTCGTCCAGAGAGATCCTTTTCCTCATCATGCCCGAATCTATTGACCAGATGATGCAAATCCCCCGAGTTGACTCTGCATCACCCTTCAACCTAGAAATTCTTACAGAATTATACCAGAAAATAAATTTCCCTCAAAGGGCTCAAATATCGAGCTTTTCCTCCCCCCATCCACTCAATTTCCCTCCACAAATCCTCCTTATCCTTATCGATTTGTGCTTTGTTAGGATACTATTCTGATCAGTGGGTAGATGAACCCATTCTGGGCTTTCTATCCATCTTCTCTACCGATGAAAATCCCACCACCCATTTTGACTTCAGCACATTCCTGGCGAACAATATTCACGAACAGTTCATGAATTTCTCCACGGAAGGCATGCTCCGATACTCATCCATACTGGCATACTTGTTCGTCTTCTTCCAAGTGGACAAATTCATTTTTTCCATGCAGAAGATGGATGGAGATGGTAGACCCTAGGCAGTGACAACATGGACCTCCTTGCTCAAGAACAACTCCACAGAGTTCAGCTTCAAGGAGTTCATTGATAAATTCTACCACCCTGTGGTAAGTATGCTTAGCGGTAGGCCCGATCCTCGAATAAATGATGAAGTTCAGAGGATCCTACATCTCTCAGATAACACAAATATGGGGGATTGGTATTTGTACCAAGATTACACCGAGATCAGAGTATACGGGTGTGAGTTGGCACCGTATAAGCTTCCCAAGTATCTGTCTGTCAGAATTTTTTCTTTGGAATATATAAGGCAGATAATAAATTTCGATGATATCCATTTTGTGTCACTGAAGAAAAAGAAACAACTTAGAATCAAGGGGAAGATTGGCTCCTTCATCTGCAACAATCGTGGCACTGGGGAAGAAGCAGACAGGATGCTAAGGGAAATCAAGTTCTTCATGAGTTTCCCATGGAATTACAATCCATGTGGGATCATCTCCGAGATGAGAGTAAAAAACAAGAACATCCCATATGTTCATGACGCTAGGCCTGAAGTTGAAAAATTTGCAAACCAGACAGTATGGGAGCCTAACACATTGGTCGAAGTAGAATAGCAGGACCCCTCGACCACTCTGTCATAAACAACCATGCCATAGGTCCTAAAAGAGAAAAGGCCTAGGCAAGATTTATCTCCGCTTGTCACGGAGGTATCGTCAGAAGAATTCCAGCTGCATACCAAGAGGCCTAAGACTTTTGCAGTTCCTGGCCTGACCGGGGAAAAAGAAGCCCCGTCTACTACAGTGACCAAAGTTGATAGGCCACCCTTCGGTTCGAGCCTCCATAAGGTCATAACCTCAACATTGCCAGAAAAATCTACAGATTCTCCATTGACCACCCAGCCAGGCAAGGTGGGACCGAAACTGAGTATCTTTGAAAAGTATGAGTTGATCATAAAATGAAACCAGACCATGACCAACAGTACTTGTGCCTAGTTCTGGAAGCAGACGTCGACTACGCAACATAGGTTGCTATCGGCATTCGACACCGAGAAGGGAAGAATGCATATGGCATTCCTCCAGGCACAGGTACCAGATCCAATGGTGATCACTGACTATAAAAGGGCCACCTTCGAATTCCAGATGAAGGACGTGCATCTATTTGATCATATGGATCTACACAAGCAGACATGGGAAATGGTCTTCTACACGATGGCGCATGCTTCCACTACTGTGTCCAAATTGCAAGCGTCCCTGAACAATGTTCAAACACAACTGAAGTTAGAGAAGATATCGTCCTTTTCCAAGGACAATAGGATCAAGACTTGGGAGGAACTGGTCCTCAAGATCGGTTACGATCCTTCGAACGTAAAAGTAGCTGAGGAAATGATTAAAAAGAAGAATACTGACATAGCCTCCTTGAGGAAACAGTTGAATCTCCCACCCACAGAGGATCTGTAGGGGAAGGAGATAGCAGAGAAAGAAGGAGAGAAAGACAAAATGCTCAAGCTGCTTATGGAGCAGAATGCACATCTTAAGGAAATGGAAGCTGAGATGGAGAAGCTATTAAAAGAGAAAGAGAAACTGAAGCCAATGGAAGACATTCCATTGAGTGCTATTCCAATTTCAAGAGTGAGCACAACATCAGTGACAGAAGTCCCATCCGTCCGTGACTCCATTGACATCCCTGGAAAAGACAATTGACCTGGCTAAGTCTATGGAAAAGATGAACCTACAGGAAACAGAGATCAACAGGCTCAAAAAGGAGATTGAGAACCTTCAGGAACTCAAATCTTCCATTCAGACCAGCCTCTCCAAGGAAAAGCAGGTGACAGATCATCTTAAATAGGAGTTACATCAGCTCCAGAAGTAAACAGTGGCAGGAAAAACTTTGGTTGAGGTTAAAGAAAGTGTATGGACAGACATCACCAAGTCCATGAATGAGATATGGCCCATGATACAGATAATGTTTGAGTAGAATGAATTGGTACAGAGAAGAAAATAGGCCATTGAGAAGATCAGAGTAGAATTGGGAGAGGTGCCAACACAGGCGAATGAGATCATCAAGTTCCTAAATTCTAAGACAAGGGAAGAGCTGGAAGAGCTGAAAATTGAAGATAGAACAGAGACCATCCTTGAGGTTAAAAGAGTTTTGACCAAGAGAGGATTAATGCTTCAGCTGGAAGAAAAGGTTTAGGCCATGGACTTGGGGGTACAAATATTCTTTACTAAGATTGAGGCTCTAAAGAAGAAAGGTCTTCCTGGTCTAAACGTAATCAATGATAAATTGATGACACTCCCAGATTACAAGAAGAGATTGGCCGATGTGGCTAAGGACAATTCAAAGTTTGCAGGAATTCAAGGGAGCATCACTGGCAAGGCATTTCTAGATGCCCTTCAGTGGGACATCAGTATCCAACATGAGATTCGATACATCTTCCTCACCAAGCCTACCTTTGCCAAGTACACAGAAATGGATGAAGTCTATCGAAGGCTACTCAAAGTCAATGTGCCCAGTCATCTTCGATGGGAGGAACTCTGTGACTTGATCGAGTAGCAGATGAGTTGTCCCAGTCTAGTCACATGACCAATCAGATGAGGTCATGCAAAGGCTTCATCAACGGCCCACCCAACAATCAGCATGCAGTTACACCACATCATCAAGCAGTTCCTAGATTTATGCAATTTGTTAAGTTAGTTAGGATAAAAATAGATTTAGCACATCCTGGTCATTAATGACAAGATCGTTTGTAATTTGAGTTATAAATACTTCATCTTTCGAAGTATTGGTGGTGGTTGATCTTCAGACCCTAAAGCTATGAGACTGTAATATTTTTGAAGAGATCTTCCATTAATGAAAAGGAGGCACTTTTATAGGATTCTTGTGTGTATTCACTGGTGATGTTTCTCTCTCTAAGTTGAATGTTATTCTCGCTTTGTTATCATATCGTTTTATGAATCTAATCTTTAGAAGTAATGAACGTTGCAAGATTTATCTCGTATACCCTGTTTCTGACTCAAAAGATTTTAGTGTTTTATCTTCTGGTGTTTTCAATAAAGAAATTCTTAACTGCTACTTTGTTGAAATTATCTTTCTCATTTTTTCTACTATTCATCATTTATGCTACTAAAGAACCCAGTGATTATATTATCTCACCCCGTGAAAGTTTTCCTTTGCGTTTCTGGTTCGGATTTCATATTTTATTAAAAACACAGACCCCATAGCCCAATGGATGTGTAGACTGTCTCAACCAACTCGACAAACACTACGACAACAAAAACTGGCCTATTTATTTACCTAGCTTAATATTTAAAATTTGAACCATAGCTAAATCATATAGAGAGATCCCTCTCTAAAGTTGGAAGGGCTAGATTCTAGCTTCAAAAGCAGTTGGATAAAGTTACCTTAGTAGATTTCTTTTGCTGTGAACCTCTAGGAAATTTACCAAGTGCTAACAGAGAGTAAGAAAACCAAGTTGCAATGATATACAAAACAAAATCGAAGGCGCAAGATCAAAAGTTTCCAAGGCATAGAGAAAAATTAACCAAGACATGAAGATAGAAGGGAAAACCAATCCATCATGATTAATCCTAGCTATCCACATCAGGCAATCTTTCCCACCATAACATTTATTCAACGATTTCAACAAGACATGAATGTATATGCAATTTCTAAGTAAATTACAACTGCAAATTTAAAGGCGCACCATAACCATAGGTGAATGATATGAAGGGGTTGTCCCTTATTTACGCTCCATCTAGCTCCTACTTTCCAACCATTGAGACCTCATCGGTGCCTCCTAGCCAATGCTAGGGGTAATCTTCTTCCCCCTGAGCCCGCCGAGTTGCAAAGAGGCCAGAAACATGAACCAGATAAAGCTATCTCCCAACTCGCCTCGCAAGGTCAAGCTACCACTCTCTATTCGAGCTAGGTATCCCAACTCCCACAAGAAAAATCTATCAAGAGTAAAATCCAACAGAATAACGTTACACATACAAGGCGTTCTCCATTCCCATCCTATGGCATTTCTTTTATAGAGTTCTCATAATGACTAGTTTCCAAAATGCACATTGATTTATTTTTATTAATTTTTTATTATGAATATTCTCCCCTCTACAATTGTCACCCGATCCCTTAGTTGCATCATAATTTCATTTAATTAATTAAATTGAAATTGCCAATTTCCCTCACCCATATAAAAGCGTTCTTAAAAATGCTTCTCGATATCCCTTTATTCCCTCACTTTCCCTTAATTACTGACACTTTTCTTAAAAATTAGTTGAGTTCATTTTAGGAAAGTTCTATAGACTATATTCCCTTCTATGTTCCACATTCCTTTTGTATTTCAGTTTCCCCTTTTTTCTCTAAGTTCTAAATTAGCAAGTTTTGCACATAGCCAACAATTAAATTTTTTGGATAAATTCTTTCTCCTTTAATTTTTTTAAATTTTATTTTTCTTCAACCTCCCTTTATTAGTTTATTAATTAGTTTTAGTCCTTATAGCCCAATTAGACATACATTCTAAATTCAACTAGGATTAACAAAATTGTTTTTAAGGGAAATTTTATAATTTTTAAACTTTACTTAGGAAAATTTTATTTTAAGGTTGACCAAGTCAAAATGAGATGTTTTTTTCTAGGTACTTAGGTTCATTGACTCACCATTGTTAAAACGTGATGTTGCCTTCAAGATGCACTACATGCTCCAAGGGTTCCACTTGCCTTCATTCAAGTTTCATTTATGTGACGTACCATTCAAGATGCACTACGTGCTCAAAGGGTGCCACTCGCCTTTTGACTCATTTTAGTAGACGTCCACCCTTAGATTCAATACTCCATCAGGCGAACTTGTGGGAAACTAAGGGCCTTTATGGAATAAGGACCCTACCTTATTACATGCCCCTTAGAATATTTGTGAGTGACTTTCTTAGTCTTCCCTCATGGCATCCTGGATATCTCGAACTAGGTAAATGTTAACCTACATTTGGAGCCACATCAAGAATTCTAGTAGGTTGTGGCAAGGATGTTGCCAAACCTCTCCCTCAATATATCTGGTGGTCATGCGTGAACACTTTACTCCAAATGTGAGTCTGATTAGAAGGTTATCATCATCCTGCATCCATCAACAAAACATGTCAGCGATCCATAAACAATATCATAATATACCAGTAATATGTCACATATGAAATAATAGAAATAATCAAACCATAAACAATCCACTCCTTGACTCGATTCGGAGTCCAAGTATTTCCATCAATTCCATCGTCATCCTCAATATGTCAAGATTCCTGCACTCAGGAGAAACAAGTCAATAGAACCTATCGACACATATATAATCAAATAACATATCATCATAACCACAACATCATCATAATCCATAAGCAAAATAGTCTATCATTTAATGAAACTGATCACTTGCATGCAAGTGTCCTCAAAGAATAAGTCACATTAGGTGTGCGCAAGAACAATATGTTACATACACCCCCTCTTGTTTTAAACTTCATCCCAAAGTTTCATAGTATACAAGTGCATAAATAAAGTATCTGATAATATCTAAATGTCTATCTATTAAACAAAAATCAAAATTGTTGATGCATATCATATTCATCCTCCCAGGTAGTCAAGTGTGGAATATAGTTTTACCACTGGACGTTGACCTCATCGATAGTTCGACGCTGTAGTTGTTGAATGCGTTTCTCTAGAAAGCAGATTGGATCTTCCATGAGCACACCCTCACCCAATATCCGCCAAGAAATAAATTAAATCACATGCCTAGGAAGACTCACCTAAATTCACACACAGATACAAGATAAACATCATGCAACTCCTCAAATAATAAGTCACAACAGGCTATTAGGCCCTTCATAATTATGGTCACGCGATGCACATCGAAAAAAACCCTTATGTAGGTCTTGTGCTTCTTTCAACCCTTTTTCTTATCGTTTATACTTGTTAGTCCATTTCTGGGATCGCTTATGGTCCTACTAGGACCCCATCCTCAATTCTATCCCATCTCAAAGGCATCTGACATGGTCACCCATAGAGAAACACAACGGTGCCATCCTAATGGTACCTTGATGGATGTTGTTGCACACAAACTAGGCGAGTGACAAGAACTATTCCCAATATTTATGTTGGTACAACACACACATACGCAAAAGGACCTTCTAATTTGGTTCGTTCCTTTGATCAACCTGTCTATCTCATGGACGTGATGTACTAAATTTTAGTGGTGCCCCCTAGGCCTCTTGGGAAACTCGTCCAAAATCGTCTTGCAAACACTTATTCCCTTATCATATATGATTATTTTGGTACGTCTGGAAGTCTCAATATCTTGTTGATATAAACTCTAGTTATACCTGGTGCCTAATGCATTGTACGCACTAGGACAAAATGTGAACTCTTCGTGAAAGTTTCAACTATCACGAAAATTGAGTCGTGCTTCCTTACCGTCTGCGGAAATTTCCCCAATGAATTCCATCGAAATGACCTCCCATTTTGATTATGGAATAGCGTGTGGTCATAGAAATCTCGTCAGATGTCTATCTTTAGCCTTCACCTGTTGACCTTCTAGGCATATTTCCACATAGTTGACGATCTCCACCTTTATCCCTTCTAGAAGAGTAAGGTCTTAAGGTATGTCCTCATCTTCATGGATCTTGGATGAGCCATGTACACTTCTCTATGAGCTTCATATAAGAACAAAGCTTCTCAATCATCATTGGGAGGTAATTAAATTTGATTATTATATGTCAATGATTCGTCTTTTTCCACAATATATCCCTCAATTTTGGTACCAACATGGTGTCTTGTCCAATAGAATTCCTCAAACTCTTTGTACTAGTCTTCGTCGCACTGTAGTTAGAATAATTTCTTGTAGATTCGTTTGAAGAGGTATCACTGAAAATATGTGCAGTCTCTCATTCAATGCATCAACCACTATGTTCATGGTTCCTTTTATGTAGGTAGTCTCAAAATCATACTCACTAAGTAGTTCCAACCAATGCCTTTGTCACACGTTCAAGTCGCTTTGAATAAAAATGTTTTGTAAACCACAATGGTCCTTTTCTGGTTGAAAATTTTGTCCAATTAGGTAGTGTCGCCAAAATCTCAAGGCATATGCAATGGCTAACAACTCCAAATTGTGCGTTGCATAGTTCTCCTCATGCCTTCTTAACTTTCTCGAGATGTAAGCGATTACCTGACCATCTTGCATCAAGACTTCGCCTAAGCCTTCCTTGGATGCGTTAGTGCATACCAAGAAGTCCCCATCCATATCAAGGACTTTTAGTATTGATGTTGTATTCAACATCTCCTTGAGCCTTCGAAATGCTTCCGCGCATTTCTCAATCCATACAAGCTTTTGTTCTTCTTATGTAATTTTGTAATCTGATTTCTTATATTTGAAAAACCCTCGACAAACCATCGATAATATCCCACTAAACCCATGAAGATACACACTTCTGGGACATTCGTCAACACAAGCCATTCGATAATAGCCTCTACCTTCACTTGACATACAATGATACATTCTTTGGAGATGACATTCCCTAAATAATGAATCCTCGATTGACAAAAGATAATTTCAACAATTCCCTTTATTTCTTCCCTCATAAACACTATAGCACCAAGCACAATGTTCGTCAATTTCTTCCATCCTTTGATAATATATCAATATGTCGTGAAGGAATACTTGACGGTAGTAAAGTAGAGTCTCCACGACCCATCCTTCTTTAGTAATAAAAATAACAGGTGCATCCCACGATGACACACTTGGATGTATAAGTCTTAGGTCCATAAACTCCTTCAATTGATTGCTCAACTCCTCTACTCAGGAGTTGACATCAGACAATGCACTCTCACTACCGGTTTTGTTCCAAGTTTCGAGCTGATTTTAAACTCCAACTCTCTTATGGGCGATAATCATGGAAATTTTCTTGAAACATGGAAATTTTAAACTCCAACTCTCTTACAGGTGACAATCATGGAAATTTTCTTGAAACATGTTAGCAGTAACCATGCCACGGGAAGGTCCTTCTAATCATTTTTTCATGTCGTTGTCATTTAGGGCCAATATTGCATAAATATTTCATCCCTGTGCATGCTCTTATGTCGCTGTAGGCAATAAATTAACCTCATGGATACTCCGTGTTTTGTTCCAACAATCACACTTCTCTATCCCTCATTGTTGGTCTAACTCAATCGCTTCATCTCACCCTTGAGTATCGGATCATGCGATTCCCACAAGTCCATACTGATCATGTTGTCATAATATATTAAGATTGTGACATAGGTTGGACTTCATTACACTATTCCCCATGTTAAAGTGACAGTTCATACCCCTTCCTCCAACCATCCGGTTGGCACTCGAAGTCATTTCGATGAATCTAAAATCATCTAGTCTAATGCCTTTACCTAGAACCCTTCAGCGTGGTACTAGAAATAGTTCTCTTTGTAGCATTGGTGTCTAACAAATACTAAATTATAGTTGGCAATCGTACCCAACACCTCGAGAACAATGGTATGGTGCTCAGCCTCGATATTATTCACTGCGACTAAGAATGTCGTGGGCCTCACCCATCTCCCTAATGATAGTGTGTCCTGTTGACCCAGTCACTCTAGCCTTTTCAACCGGACAATATTGTTGGTAAGGTGGCATATTCACATGTCCATCACTCATATCTGGTCCAATATTCATGGCCTTGAAGTAGAAGTCGATGGCCTATGAGCCTTCAATCCTAGTCTGTTCTGCTAACAAGCCTAACTGCGACTGTTTGGCGGCGGTCCCCTATAGGGGCTCTTCTACTGAGGAAATCGTCATTGTGGTGTCATGAACATAGATGTATATTTCCACCAATAGATATTTTTTGGTTGGCGTATGATGTTGTTGCACACTAGATGTTGTCATTCTAAACGATTTTGTAGGAGTCCTTCCCCGACACCCGCGGACAATTATTCCTTATCTATGAGGCCTACTAGATTGTATCACACAATGTTTGAGGCATTTAGATCCTCACCTTCACATGAAATCTATAGTTTAGGTCAATCACGCACTTGATGATATCCAACTTCTTCGTGTTCAGATACAGGGCATACCGAAATAGCTCCATAAATCTAGTCTCATAATCCATCACTGCATGACCATCCTATCATAAGGTGTTGAAATCATCGAGCTAGTGCTCAATGAATTCCTCAGACAATTACTTCTCCTGGTAAAGTTTCTCGAATTTTTCCCATAACACGACTTCAACGACCATGTTTAGTTGAGGTAGGAGCATCTTCCACCATAGAAGATCACTCCCCTTTAGTTGAAGACCGCCATGTGGACCTTCATGATGGAGGTCATAACCGTGAAGCATGAAGCACATCACCTTGTTCTCTAGCCATGTATCAACAACTGAGCCATTTGTGGAACTCATGAACTTAGGAACTTATCCTTCTTGAGTTCTCTGTGAATGCTACCAGTACTGGCCGGGGCGTTTTGTGGACCCTCAGGGGTACAGGTTCCCTCGCCTCATCTCAGTACGTACATTCAATCAAGGCCTCTGACATTTCCCTGGAAGGACCTTGTCAGACCATCCACATCCCTTACAGCAATCGAATACTACCCAAGGACTTATTCCTCCACTTGGGGGTTAGACCCCTAGGGTGCAAGTGCTTCTGGAGGCGTCGGACCTCCTTCCCCAACACCATGTTGTAAATCTTTGTGGTGTCCTCTAACTGTGGTTACTGCATAGAAAGGTTAAATTTTTAATTAGCGCTAAGTATTATTCAAGGGTTTCATTCAACGGAAGGCGTGACTATCCACAGTCGTAGGGTTGAACCCACTCTGATACCATGTATTACAGCCCTTGCCATTATGAAAACAAAATCAATGTACAAAAGGTACATTTTTTTGTTTTTAAAGTTGAGTGAGGTAATTAAAACATTATATTAAATAACAACATCATCAACACAACTTTCACGTATATCAATGAAACAATATCAATGCAATAACCATCAATTACAACACTAGCAGACACATCATCATCATGAACTACAACACTCTTGTCTATGCATAACACATTAATTAACAAAATCCCAACATCATTGCATTCTACAATTAATAATGACACATAACAGTTGGAATCTTAAACATTGAACACATATCAAAAGGAAAATCATCAGATAACACCACGATAACATTTGATAACATAACGAATCATAAGGACCATAAAGATAATCACAAGAATCACATAATATACTACCCACCCAACCTACCCTGCAAGGCTAGGACCTCCAGGACACATAAGCAATTCTCAAGCCTAGGTTCCAATTGATTTTAACCATTTAAGGTCTCAGGGTTAGCAACTGTTCTGAGGAACAAGGAGGTGTCTACATCCCACTAACATAATCAGTCCAAGAAACTAGCTAAATCAATAGAGTCTACGATTATCGATCACATCCATCCATCAATCCTAACCATCAATTAAACATGGCACACGAGTAATCGTTCACCTAACTCATCATATATCATAACAATTTTCAATTTGCGCAAGAAGTATAATGTCTACAACAATCATTCATTAATAAATTTAATGGTGCAAATAAAAGTTTTTAATCCATCATTCATTAGCATAAAATATTCATTGCATAAGAGTAAAACATCTACATAACTCATCATACATACATTAAATACAAGGCCCAAGAAAAACTAGTCACTAAATGAGTCATATATCAACTACTTCAAGACACAAGATTAATTAACATTAAAATCATGGTGCAAGAGAATAATGAAGAAGAAAACTCACGCCTACTTAAATTATGGCGTGCAAGACTTTTTTATGTCATCATAGCATAATGAATGGCGCAAGGTAAATATTCATTAAATTAAGGCATAGAGGAAACAATCAAGGTATTAACATTAATTTCCATGATGCCAGAGAACCCTTTACTTAGTCATTACACATCAATGAATTTCATAGCGCAAAAGTCAAATCTCTAAACAATCATTCCTTGCATCAAGGTTTCGTTGCGCACAAGAAGTCTAAGGTCTAAAAAATCCTTCATTACATCCTAAATTCATCGCGCATGAAGTCTAACATCTAAAATCAATCCTTCGATCATTAAATTCCATTGCCCAAGATGTTTAATTACATAACCAGTTAAGAGATATAAAAGGAGTCCATAATAAGCAATATTATACTAGTTTTAATCAGAGTTTTATCTCACGACCCTTTTACTACTTCCTCTCATGGAACACAAGTGAATTTCCCAGTGAACCAAGATAGCTGCGGTGTTCAAGGTAAATCTACTTTCAACACTACAATGGAAAACTTTGATTAAATAAGGGTTAATAATAACACATTTGTTTATTAGTAAACATATGAAAAAAAGAGTACTCGTATACATAAAGGTTAATGATAACGCCTTAAAAATACTATTCTCTCCTCTTTTAAAAACACGATGACATAGTGTATATATAACAAATTTTTACTACCCGGTTAGATTATCCGCTGGTCACATCCTTCATAGTTACTGTTTTAGAAATTTGAATTCATAAGAGGAAATTAAGACATTCTCTTAAAATACCTTTTTCACATCTTAAGGTAACCTTTTTCACATCTTAAGGTAAGAATCGCAGATAGCTACAAGAGTGAATAACATTTGGGTTCTCCACAGAGACTTTCTTGAAGGGAGCGAAGGACGAATTTAGATGGCGGAGGGTGTGTCCCACCCCAAAACGCAACGATCTGACCAGGAAATACTGCGCCTGTGAATCAAACTGACCGAGGGTTGTCCCTCCCAAAAATCGCAGCGAAACTATTGGGGAAAAACTTAACCGAATTCAGAAAGAAACGTTGAGTGAAATACAAATAAACACAGGGCCTTGATGGGTAAATTGCTGCCAAAATCTATGAGATCGCTGGGTGAATTAAGAGTATGCAGAGGCTCAGAGAAATAAAAATATAGCCGATTCTAAACAATCCAACTCAGAATTTAAGGTGGAAGACATCGGTAAAATTCATCGTTAGATTGTGGAAAAATCGTTGGGTAAATGCACGAATTTGCGGAGGAATTAAAACCAAAGAAAGCTTGGTAGGAGATCACCGAATTCGCTGGGAAATTATCACTATTTGCAGAGGTAATCACACCATTAGAGAGCTTGGTAAGAGATTTCTCATGTCACTGGGCAATGATCACGATTTGCAGAGCAATTAAAAGTAAACGCAAAGATGAAATTTCAGAATGTAGAGGTTCAAGGAGAAGGAAAAAGAAAACACTAGGGATATAAGAAAGGGAAGGAAGATTCATCACACAGGAGGTTGGTTTGCAGCCCCATATAGCAGAATTCGAAGTAAGCATTTCGTTATGTAGCGAGGGTTAAAAATCGATGAGCGTTGAGAACAATATCGTTGTAGAAAAATTTAATTATCTATGAGCATGGGAGTACCTTCGCTCAGTGAATGTAAAAATAAAAACGCAGATATGTATTCGAATGGTTGAGGCACCATCCGATTTATGGGAGAATTACATGCTGAGTGAATGTGAAAATAAAAACGTAGAGAGGTAATTCGATTGGTTGAGGCACCATCAACTTTTTGGGCGAATTACATGCTGAGTGAATGTGAAAATAAAAACGCAGAGAGGTATTTCGAAGTAAAAAGAGGGTTGTGCAAGGTTCTGGGTGCATTTAATCTGAGTGTAAATCGAAGTAAAAATTAAAAGAAAACGCATGGATTCACAAATTTTTATGGAAAAGTAAAAACCAAATAAAATAAGGCAGGAAAATACATTTTGCGGTGCAACCAAGCAAAAACGCCAGGCCATCACTCACGCACGGAGAGTAAGAAAAACAAGGTGCAACGATATAAAAAAAAAAACTCAAGGCGCAAGATCAAAATTTTCCACGGCGTAGAGAAAAATTAACCAAGGCGCGGAGATAGAAGGGAAAACCAATACGTCAATATTAATCCCAACTATCCAGATCAGGCGATGATTCCCACCATAACATAAATTCAATGATTTCAACAACACATGAATCTATATACAATTTTTAACTAAATTACAGCTGCAAATTTAAAGGCGTACCATAACTGTAGGTGAATGATCCGAAGGAGCTATCTCGCGCTTGTGCTCCGTCTATCTCTTGCTTTCGGTTGAGACCTCACCAGTACCTCCTTCTTCCCCCTCAGCCCCCCGAGCTACAATGGGGTGATGCACACTAATCAGAGAAATATATCTCCCAACTTGCCTTACAAAGTCGAGCTACCACTCTCTATTGGAGCTCAATGGGATGATGCACACTAATCAGAGAAAGATATCTCCCAACTTGCCTTACAAAGTCGAGCTACCACTCTCTATTGGAGCTCAGTATCCCAACTCCCACAAGAAAAATCAGTCAAGAGTAAAATCCGGCAACATAACCTTACCCATACTAGACGTTTGCCATTTCTTTTATAGAGTTCTCTTAGTGACTAGTTTCCAAAATGCACATTGATTTCTTTTTATTAAATTTTTATTAGGAATATTCTTCCCCGTACACTTGTCACCTGATCCCTTAGTTACATCAAAATTTCATTTAATTAATTAAATTAAGTTGTCAATTTCTCTCACCCACCAAAAAACATTCCTAAAAACGCACCTCGACATCCCTTTATTCCCTCACATTCTCTTAATGACTCACACCTTTCTTAAATCTTAGTTGAGTTCATTTTGTGAGACTAGATTCCTTTCTATGTTTCACATTCCTTTTGTATTTAAGTTTCTCCTTTTTGGTCTAAGTTCTAAATTAGTAAGCTTTGCACCTAGCCAACAATTAAATTTTTTGGATAAATTATTTCTCCTTTAATTTTTTTAAATTTGATTTTTCTTTAACCTCCATTTATTAGTTGGTTAAATAGTTTTAGTGCTTATACCCCAATTAGACCTATGTCATAAATTCAACTAGGCTTAACAAAATTGTTTTTAAGGGAAATTTTATAATTTTTAAACTTTACGCATGCAACATTTATTTTAAGGCTCACAAGGTCAATATCAGATTTTTTTTCTAGGTACCTAGGTTTATTCACTCACTACTGTTAAAACCGTAACGTTCTATTTATGTGATGTGCCCTTCAAGAAACACTATGTACTCCAAGGGTGCTACTCACATTTTCACTGATTTTGGTAGAGATCCCCCCTTGGAGTCAATACTTCGTCAGGTGACCTTGTGGGAGACTAAGGGCCTCTAAGGAATAAGGAACCTGCCTTATTGCACACACCTTATAATTTTCGTGAGCGACTGTCTTAGTCTTCCTTCATGACATCGTGGATCTCTCGAAATAGGTAATTGTTAACCTACAGTTCGATCCACGACGTGAGTGCTAATAGGCTATGGCAGAGCTGCTACCAAACGTCTCCCTCGATATCTCTCCTGGTCATGTGTGACACCTTTACTCCAAATGTGAGTCTAATTAGCAAGTTATCACCATCCTATATTCATCAACGAAACATTTCAGTGATCCATAAAAAACATCATAATATACCAATCATATGTCACATACGCAATAACATAAATAATCAAACCATAAATAGTCCACTCTCTGACTCGATTTAGATTCCAAGGAGGTTCATCGATGCCATCGGCATCCTCAATCTATCAAAATTCCTGCACACTCAAGAGAAACCAGTCAATATCACCTATCGACACATATATAATCAAATAACATGTCATCATATCCACAACATTATCATAATCCATAAGAACAACAATCGATTGTTTAATGAACCCGATCACTTGCATGCAAGTGTCGTCAAAGAATAAGTCACCCAAGGTGCATGCAAGAGAAGGATGTTACAATTTCCTGATCATTAACTTTTTTTTTTGATACTTCGGTGGAATTGTGTCATAGATGTTAGAGGTTAAGGAACTCCCAGAGTTCCAGTGAAGATCTCCACCATAGATCCTTTGATGAGGAGAATCCCCGCTAGTCGTTCGGTTAAGCTCTTAAAAGTTGACAAGGAAAGTGGAAGGGTTAGGGTTAACCTACAACTGCAAGTTGACTTCACATTATGACCAAATTCAGCCGGTAATCACTATGGGTGAAACTGAGTGTTGTTGTTGAAAAACCTCTAGAGCATCTCAATCTCGGAGTTCGGAATAGCGCCCTTGGAAAGTGATAGCTTCGAGCCCAAGGTCACATGCATGTTGACAAGGAGAAAGGGCTAACACCTAGGATTTAAAGTAAGAAAAACTCTCGAAAACCTTCAAATGGGCATTCCATGATCCCAAAAAAATTGGGTTTTCATAACAGAAAATTATAGAGGTTGCACACTACTAATAACCTTGTATTAACAAAAATTCAACAGTGATACTCTTGATTGAATTTGAGAACTAACTCAGCTTACCAACGAACAATGCGCTATTAAATTCTGAAATTGATCTCAACTTGAAAACTATGATCATTCAACTTCAATAGATAAAGTACAAACTAGAACATACATCATTCACAATATAAATTTGAATTTCACAATGAGGAACAAGCCTCCCCAAATTAGAGAGTGGAAAATGTTTGAAATTACAAAGAAAATTTAAAACATGAACATTGTAATTATTATCTTCTTAGAAATAGTTGAATTTTAAAATGTAACTCTGAACTAATAATCATTGACAACAATTGAAATAAATGGAATTTCGGATTTCTAGTGACTATATAGTGTCCCTATGAGTCTAACATACTACTATACTAGTAACATAATTAAATTCAGAATATAAAAATACTAGGCCCAAGGATGTTGCGTAATGAATATGCCTTCAAAGTCTTGCTCTCATTCATTTCCTTTTCTTTCTAATCATAGAGACTTCAACGATACCTCCTAGCCAATGTTACGGGTATTGTTCTTCGCCCTTAGCCCCATGAGCCACAAAGGGGCCAAGCACAAAGACAAGAACACAATAGCTTCCAAGATTTCCTCGCAAGGAAGAGCTTCCACTCTTTTCTCAAGATTGGAGTCCCAAGTCTTACAAGTAAAAACACAGTCAAATCAAAATTCGGCAACATAATAGTACTCCAAAGGTTTGATCCCCTTTCCCTTCTACATCATTGGTTTTATAGAAATCTTCTGCACAGACACCTGTTCTCATGAATAATTCATCAACTTTTAATAATTTAATTCAAGTATTATTCACCCACTACATGTGTCACACTCTCTCTAGGTTGCATAAGTAATTTCCCCTTTTATTTTTATTTAAAATCCATTTCTCTCACATTCCCCAATGTGTTCCTATTTTTCCTCTTAGTTGTCTCTTAGTTCCCCAATTCCTTAATTAATGGTTGTCTCCTAACTAGATCTTAGTTAGAGTTTGATTAGGACTCTTCCTTTAGTTAGTCTAGTGGTAGGTTGACTTAGTATTCTATTCTATGCCCACTCATTTTCTTAACTTATTATTTATTTCTAATTTAAAAACCCATTTTTCTTAATTTCATGCACACAAGTGCATTTTATCAAAACTTTATATTTTTACTTACTATTTCATAAAATTTGATTTATCTCAAATCTTTAAATCATGTGAGAATTTATTTAGTTCTTTATTTAATTTTAGACTTAGACTTAGTCTTAGACTTAGGATTAGACTATTTTTAGGATTTATAATTAATAATATTTTGTTTAATTGATTATTTTAATCCAACCAAGTCTAATCCTTCCAATGTTTTCTAGGCCATCTATGTTTCCTGACTCATGTTTCAATTGTGCGACATGCCCTTCAAGATGCACCTCCGTGCTCAAAGGGTGCCAGTCACATTTGTATTGTTTTGGAAGTTTGTCCGACCCCTTGGAGTCAAAACTCCATTCGACCAACCTTGTGAGAGACTAAGGGATTCTAATGAATAATTACTCTGCCTTATTGTGTGCCCCTTAGAAATATTCATGAGAGATTGTCTCATTCTTCCCTCATGACATTGTGGACCACCCAAAATAGGTAATCGTTATGACAAGAGTGCTATTAGGTTGTTACAGGAATGTTTCCACACCTCACCCTCAATATCTGCTTTATGTGAAAGGCCCCTTTACTCCTTATGTGAGTCGGATTAGCAAGCATCGTCAAACCTACATCCACTCACAAAAACAATTTCAATAATCCATATATATAAATCATACAAAAATGCATCATACACCATATGTGCATAATAATAAAATACTCAAACAATACAATCTAGTCCCTGATTCAATCTGGAGTCTTAACAGTCCCATTGATTCCATTGGCATCCATAACGTGTCATGTATCTTGCACGCTCACAAAAATTTGTCAATAACACCTGCCAATATACATACATCAAAATAATAATAAGCCAAAACACATCATCATCATCATCATATATATAAACAATAAGCAAAAAAAAATCATAATATACTTGTATGCAAGTGTCCTCAAGGAATAATTCAATAAAAGTATGTTGAATAGAGTGGGATTGTAATGTTCCCCAAATTTACCAATAAAAATAAAAAAATTGGTACGGACATTAATTATCTTCCCCTTCAAACAACTTGTTCGAAAGACATAAAGATATTGTAAGTGGTTGGTTTTTGTCACTATTTAACTTTCGCAAGGTCGATGTTTCCATTTAGGGATACAAATCGCTATCATTATAAAGGATTTTATCTCTGAGTTATTTCATATTGTACAATAATCATATATCTAAAGGTAGCTTTGCTATACCCTAGTCTTTTAGATTACTTAACATTTCTAAAATAAGTATGAAGGTTTAATAATAACCCACAAATGTTATAACATCTCCATATATAAATATCGACATTTATATATATATATATTAACGTTTATAATATTAAGGATCCTTATTATTTTTCCCATTCCTAGACATGAGCATTTAACATTGGCATTTATCAAAGTCTTAACAATACTACAACCCTATACTTGTATAGAATTAACGTTACTTATAATATAAAGGGTCTATACGAAATTGGGTTCCAGGGAGCATATACCTTTAGTGAAAAATTTACAGGTCTCAACATAATGGTGACTTTACCTCTTTTTTTAACTGTCCAAACCATAGGCCTTTTGAAAGTCGGTCGTGATTAAACTCCCAATCACTATTAACACAGTTTGAAGTTGGTTTTTGGTTGAAAATCGTTGAGGGGTTCAACGATAACAGTCACCCTTGAGAATTCGTTTGACGTTTAATGAAAAAATAGTCACGCTTTAACTCACTACTGCATTTGGGTCAAATTCCGACGTTTTATTTGCGGCGTTATGGACAAAATTGTCCATATTGTCGCAAAATAGAGGAAATTTATAAAAAAAAAAATCTTGTTGCCCGATAACATTGGTCTTGCCACGTTGACGTCTCTCTTGCCACATTAACGTAGGTCTTTCCACGTTAATGTTGCTCTTGCCACGTTTTCCACTGGAATGTCTCTCTTGCCACGTTTTCCACTGGAACGTTGCTCTTGCCATGTTTGTGAAGATGTATGTCACAATTGCGACGTTTGTGAAGATGTATGTCGCAATTGCAAATTTTTGGAAACTAGGTTTTCCCCTCCAATGGTCACCTTAGTATGTTCACCAAGTCAAAATACCAATGGTCACTTAGGACTTTTTTACGTCAGAATTGCGATGTTACAAAATCTATAAATATGTTGCATTTAACAGATGTTGCGACAAGTTTGCTATAATAACGACGCTTCAAAAAGGGTTGGGACAACTTCCAACACCTCCTCAATTACAACTTGACCTCCTTCATGCTTCATCACCATTTATA
>ML793356.1:186714-200510 GCA_009831015.1 Picea engelmannii | reverse complement strand
CATCAAGAGTCCAAGTAGGATTTTCTGGAGGCTTATTTGGTGTAGAAGTTCCCTTTTTGGGTGGCATGTTGGCCAAGTATCACTTTTGAACCTTGATTTTGAGGTGGTTCTGATAGACAATATTTCTTCTATTGTATCTCCCATGTTTCGGCCCTTTTGGGTATGAAAATTTATTTTAGGTAGTTCTCTGATATTTATTCTTTGCAATGCCACAGGTCTGATCAAAATTGGATGTGCCAAGTGGAATTTACGGTAACTTCCTCACAACTTGCCGATTTTTGGCCTTTCCAGGAGATCTCACTTGTAACTCGCACAAAATAATTGATATCAAATTCTGAAACTCACACCCAAAATACTATAGATTGTCCAAGATCCATTGAAACTAGTCCCACTGAATTTGGATACTCTAGCAAGAGGTTATGATTGTTTTACCTACAACACCTTCTTGCGACTAGTCAATAGAACTAGTCAGATACCCTATCTTACAGAAGGTCTATATACAAATTTAAGATGACCTAGAATCTAAAATTTTTACCATAGATACCTTACTAATTTATGTAAATGGCCTCTAGAGTTCATGGTCTGAAACGTTACATAATTTTTTTTATAGAGAAAATTCCGCAATGACTCATTTCAAGATGATTCCAGAACCCTATCTTATACAAGTTGTATCTCCGAACGTATAAGGCCTCAAGAGCTACAATTTTAACCCAACGTACCTTGATATGTCTACTAAATATCCTCCAAGCCATTCCTTCTAAAACGTTTTAGAAAAAACTTTATAGAGAAAATGCCACGGTGTCTCAAATGTAGCAGAGAAACCCCAAGACCTTGAGCTCTGATACCATATGTTAAGAACCAAATATCAATATAGCATAGAAAATCTTCAGAAAAAGTACTCAACGCCTTGAAAAAGAGAGAATTTCAGATAATAGGCCTCTTCTAAGGGGAAACCTCCTTTTACCCCACTTAAATGTTCAAGTACTAGATGATTCAAAATGAAAATGTCTCCTTGGTATATATAGGAGACTAGGAGGTATAATTACAACTAATGGCCTAAAGCCGACATAAATAAAATAAAATTACTAATCTAATATGCCCCAATTAAGGGGTAATGAGCCAATATTAGGGGTTAACATATCCCGTTAAATCAATAGCTGTGATGTCTATGGGTCTCTGGACTTAGGGTTTCCCAAATATCAAACTCCACTTTCCTCCATACTCCAATGTTCTGGAGTTAATGATCTACAGACAACTATTCTACTCAATCAATGGTCCTGCTTCCACTTCAGGTGTTTGACCTTTCGACTCATATCAACGATCATGTGACCCTCTTCTCAATCAATGGTCGAGATCTCCTCCGATATTCGGACTTCAGATATTTCAAATACCAAACTCCACCCTTTTCGAAATGGATTTCATCTGAAGGTTTTGATTCCCTGACGTGTGTCCTCCTGATTTGATGATCGAGGATTACTTTGGGTTTTTACCCAGAGTACATGGATTTATGCCATGTCTCTCTGAGATCTGAAGGCTACGAATCACTTCAGGACTTTAACCATAGTCCATAGATTCACGCCATGTCTCCTCTAGATCTGTCGGCCCAGATTCACTTCAGGTCTTTAGGATTCGGTGATCTCAGTTCCCAAACTAAAACCCCACTACAATTTTCCTAGAGCTCGTGATCTACTGAAAATTGTCCACTTAGAGATCGATGGCTCTCAACTCTTTGTCTCTTCGGGCTTTGGGCATTTCAACGCTTTACCTTTTCCTTCCTCTAGATATCAGGACCCGTCAACACATACTCTTATATATCTAACGATCTATATTAGCTTCAGCTCTCCAACACTTCACGCTTCGGGAATCTCAAGTTTCAGACTCCCTCCCTACTGATCTCACGATATCCTACGACTCAAATTCACTTGACCGATCCGATGCCTGAGATTCACTTCGAATAATCTGATGACTCACATCTACTTCATATGATCGGATGACTCAAATTTCACTTCGGCTTTCTATCTCTTCGAGCTTCAGAAATATCAAGTCTCAAACCTCGATGAGTTCTCTCTCTTGTGTGTGTGAAGCGTTAAATCTTGTGCACGTTGTTCTCATCATACAATTGTTGATCCTTTGTACTGTGCTCCAATGACCACTGTCGCTCCTCCTCCTAAGCTTCTGATTTCTTCCGACTCAGAAGATTTTCTAAGCCTTCAAAGTTATTTACCTTTGAATATCCTGCAAGTTTGTCTCTTGGATATTGACTACAATTCTAAAAAGTTCTATCCCTCCTGAGCTTAGCCTTCATGAAGGTTTCGACTTCTCGTGAACTCCTTGCATTTTACGTATTTTCATTAATTCAGATCTAAAGGATTTCTTGAAAAGAAATTCTTCCCTCCCTCCTGGTGTTCTCCTCTTTCTTGATGCACACTTTCCAACTAACTCTTACACAAGGTTTGAGTTCTTGCGGATGCCTTTGCACGCCTGGAAGAAATCACTTTACACTCCTTGCAAAGGGGAAAGTTTTGTTCTATCTCTTCTAAGATTCAAAACCAATCCAGATCCCATCAATGCACTCCTTGCGTTCTGTGTGAACACCTTACACCGATTCGACATAAGAGAAACAATTGAAAATTATACTAACATTCAAAGTTTCATATACTCATAACGAAATTCATTCATTCATGAAAACACATTAATAGGGAATTACAAGCAATGTCCACACGATGCATTGGGTCAATTTTCCTCTATTATCTTCATTGAAAAATAAATGTGGCTACAAATATAATCAAAACAACAACTGAAATTCAGAAATATCCTACTAACCTGCAACAACCTCATTTGGGCATACAAAACCTCTATTTATCTCAGAGGGTCCTTAGGGTTTCCCCTGACTACTTGTATACTCCAAAACCTAACCTAATGGCTATCTTAGTTCAGTCATATTCCAAAGATGAAGTGGAAACTCCCACTTCACTCGTGATCGTTCAAGCGTGCTTTAAAATATTTTTTGGCAATGAGTTCAGGTGTGCCTCAAAATATTCTCTGTGACTACCAGCATTGAGATTCCAAAAATATTCCCAGGCACTGAGTGGTCCTGCTCCGCGTGCTCTCTAACGATGCTCCTACATCATACTCCCCTTGGCAAAAATTCATGGACTCCTATCCATGAGCTCCTGCACTGACTTTCCATGCTTTTGGATATTAGTTCATTTTCCCAACTGGAATCTTCTATTGGGTGTCCCTTCCACCTGACCAGATATTTAAAATAGGTCTTCCTCCAGGTATTTTTTCCAATCCTCTGATCAACGATATTCTCCATCTGTGTTTTTTCTTCTATAGGCATTTGTTTCTCCCATTGAATATTCTCTTTATATTCTAATCTCATTGTGTCATATTTTCTGTAAGGATACAGGTCTAAAACGTTGAATATGGGCAATATGCCCACATCATCTGGCAGCTCAATCTCATAGGAGTTTGCATCAAAATTCCTCAAGATCTTACATGGTCATATATTCTTCATCTTTAACTTGTTATATGTTCCCCTAGGGAAAATTTCTTTACTGAGATGTGCCAAAAACTGATCTCCTACTTCAAATTGAAGTTCTTTGCAATGTTGATCAACTTTATGCTTGTACTCTTGGTTAGAACTCTGTAACTATCCTTTGATTTGGATATGGAGCTTCTGCATTTAAGTAGAAAACTCTTCTTCTCCAATGCTCCTGATCTCACTCCGTTCCAAGTATCTCAACTCAGATACTCCCCTGGCTTGCATTCTATAGAATATTTGGAATGGGCTCTTTCCAGTGCTCATGTTTGGTGAGTCATTGTAAGAAAATTTTGCTTGTGGTAGAATCTAATCCCACTGATTATGATTCTCACTAACCACACTCCTCAATAAGTTTCCAAAAATTATGTTTACCACCTTAGTCTGCCCATCTGTCTAAGGGTGATAAGCTGAGATGAAGGACAAATATGCCCTCAATTTCTTCCATAGTGTTCTCCAAAAGTGACCAACAAATTTAGTGTCCCTATCCAAGACAATGCTTCTGCATAGTCCATGAAGTCTCACAAGTTCCTTGAAAAATAGATTTGCAACATGTGTTGCATCACTGGTCTTCTGGCATGGGGT
Organism: Picea engelmannii; assembly: GCA_009831015.1. NCBI lineage: Eukaryota > Viridiplantae > Streptophyta > Pinopsida > Pinales > Pinaceae > Picea > Picea engelmannii. The sequence continues at coordinate 196,381 of ML793356.1, read as the reverse complement.
AAAGTCTGCCTTCTTTGAAAATATATCCACCACAAAAAATATGGAATCAAACCCTCTTTGTGTTCTTGGTAGTCCCAACATAAAATCCATGCTTATTGCATCTCAATGCCTCCTTGGTATTGGAAATGGTTGATACAATCCAGTGTTCTGTCTTTTTCCTTTTGCATATTGGTAGATTCTACATCTATTCACAAACTTTATCACTTTTGTTCTCATACCTGGCCAATAGTATGAACTACTCAACTTTGCAAATGTTTTATCATGGCCGAAATGCCCAGCCAATCCTCCCCTATGATTTTTCTTCAAAAGGTTAGCCCTCATTGAGAATTTTGGTATGCACAACTGATTTCCTTTGAACAACAATCGCTCTTGAATCATATAATCTTCCCACTGGATGTTGTCTCCCAACACAATATTTTCACATGCTTCGTATGCTTCCCTGAAATCTGGATCATTACAATACATATTCTTAAGGTTTTCAAACCCCAAGGTCTTCACCTGAAATTCCTATAGAATCAAACATCTCCTGCTTAATGTATTAGAAACTTTTTTATCATTCCCAACAATATGTTTTATGACAAAAGTAAAATTATGCGTAAACTCAACCCATTTTTCATGCCTCTGATTCAATTTTTCCTGTCTTGTTATGAATTGTAAATCTTGGTTATCGCTATACAAGACAAATTCCTGTGGGACAAGGTAATGTCTCCATTTCTTCAAGGCTTGATTTATGGCATAAAAATCCTTATCATATGTGGAGTATTTTCTATTGGTCTCATTCAACTTCTCACTAAAATATGCAACAGGTATATTATCCCAACTCAAAACTACTCCAATTGCAACTCCACTTGCATCACATCTCACCTAAAATGTCTTTTCAAAATTTTGCAAGACAAGAATTGGTCATTTTGTTATTTTCTCCTTCAGTATATTGAATCTCCTCTTGGCCTCTTCTATCCATTTAAAATACTTGTTCTTCTTCTTCATTGTATCCATCATTGGTGCACAAATTCCACTGAAGTCTCCGATGAACATCCTATAGAAACTTGCTAATACATGGAAGCTCCTTACCTCAAACATACTCTTTGGTGAAAACCATTCTTTGATTTCTTTCACCTTCTCTGGATCCATCTTTAGTTCAATTAAAGAGATCACAAAACCCAAGTAAATGAGTTTTTTTTTCATAAAAGAGGACTTCTTTAAATTTATCAACAACTTCTTCTGCTGTAGTCTCCTCATCACTAGTGTGAGGTGTCTCAAATGCTCCTCTGTAGTTCTACTAAAGACCAGTATATCATCCAGATATACAACCACAAACTTACCCATGAAATCTTTCAGTATTTAATTCATCAACCTCATAAAAGTACTTGGGGCATTTGTTAATCCAAATGGAATAACAAGCCATTCATAAAAACTTTCATTTGTCTTAAAGGTTGTCTTCCACTCATCACCTTCTTTCATTCTAATCTAGTGATATCCACTTTTCAAATCTATTTTAGAAAATAAATTTGCTCCACTTAAACTGTCCACTAAATCATCCATTCTTGGTAAAGGAAATCTATTCTTGATGGTGATCTTGTTAATGGATCTTGAGTCTGTACAAATTCTCCATCCTCCATCCTTCTTTGGACTTAACATAGTTGGTACTGCACATGGACTCAAGCTCTCTCTAACCAAGCCCTTGTCTAACAATTCCTAAACTTGTTTCTTCACTTCCTCATTCTCTCGAGGTGTCAATTTGTACATTTCTTTGTTTGGTAGACTTGCTCTTGGTATCAATTCAATATCATGGATGATACTTTTGATGGGTGGAAATGAGTTACGTAGCTTGATGCAGGAGCATCTCTCCATGCCAGCCAGTCAACCACGTCAGCTCACACTCATTCATGTGCTGAAAAGGAGGCGCAACCTCATTTTGAATTTGTATTGAATGTAATTTAATGTGCTTAGGCTGTTGAGCCAGGAAAGCCATGCCTTTGCGCAGGCATTAGATAGGATCGGCCTTTATTGTAGATTGGCTGAGATCTAGGTCCGATTCTGGACTAGACAGCCCCATTCATTGTAATTGAATAGGGTAGGTGTACCTGGAGGGAAGCGCTGAGAGCACCTCAGGTAAAAGAGATAGGGAGATCTCATTTTGAGAAGAGGGGGAAGTACATGTAGATAGAATGCATGTAGAGCTGAGGAGAGCTCGAGAACACCTTGTAAAAATATAGGCATTTTTCCAATTGTTAATATATGAACAGAGAGTAGTTTTTCCTGCATGATATTCTGTTTATGTGTGTGTGCCTGTAAGTGTTTTCCTTATGCTGTAATTATATGTTGTTATTATACCTTTGCAGGGAGTGTGTTTGATTTCAGGTTTGAGAGGTCTTTGAGGGTTCATGCCATGAGGGCGTGACAGAGTGTTGAGACTCTGAATCCCAGTGCACGGAGGAGGCACTTCTGAACTCGAAGGAGTCAGACAAAGAAGTGCTGAGGGCACAAGCCTTGAAGACAACAACTCATACAGAAGGAGGACTTTGGGGTTGTTGAATACCTAAACAGTAAAGGCAGTGTAGCTGAGACACTGTTGTGGACATAACCTTTACTGAGAGTTCTGTGGGAGCTCTACCAAGAGGGTATCGAGCGTATGTACAGGAGTGTACAGAGAGAAAGAACTCTTCTGTGAGTTCTTAAGCGAATACCAGAATCACTGAGGCTTCTGAGAGGCTCTGCCAGGAGGGCATTGAGCAGGTGCACAAAGTGCATAAGCATCCAGAACCACTGAATGTTCTGTGAGAGAAGAGACTCCGCCGGGAGGGCATTGAGTAAGTACACAGATAGCCAGGAGGAAGGAACTCTTTGAGTTTCGTCATCTGAAGGAAGGCCAGTGAGGGAACTTTCACTGGGTTACTGAATACCCAGAGAACTCAGCAATAGATGGCTTGAGCTGGAAGACTGCCAGGAGGCATTGTATTCTCCATCTACAGGAGGGAGAGAAAATCCCTCAAGGGGGTCTGAGTGTTTGTGGAAGCTTAGGAAAGATAGTGCTTTGCGCGCGAAGACTCTGCAGGAGTGTAGGAGCCAAAGAATCCCATGAGGATTCAAAGGGCAGAAGCTCTGGAAGGATAGCATTTTCATACGCACAGGCGAGACATCAAGTTGAGGAGTTCGAGCAAGAGAAAAGGAACTGAGTTTCTGTAGAGGTCGAAGCTACAGGACGGAAGCTCAGGAAGGGAAGCGCTTTGACATGTCTCAACGGGACTCATGTTGAGAGTTCACAGAGAAGAAGAAACGCACAAGAGTCCTAAAGATCCAACACTTGGAGAGTGATTGGACGCTGAGCGCAAGGAGTGCGCCAACTTTCCATTGAAGGAGTGGGAGAAACCAAGCTCAGGAGGGATAGTTCTGTGGTGAGACTTTGGGAACAGACCCAGGAGGAGCGCAAATTGAGAGAAGCTTTGGAGCGGGAGATCTCCAAGAGGAAGAATCAACGGACAAGATTCGCGGTGAAGAATCGCGAAATCCCGGGGATCGTTGGATCATGGAGAAGATGCAAGGAGTTTAACCCTTAGGCGCAGGAGAGAACCGGCCATCGAATTTCGGCACATCGGGGTTCGGGCTTCGGCGATTGCAAAGGCAAGAGGTTCATTTCCTTTTGAAATCGCGAATAGCAATTTCCCGATTTAACGGGAGCTGTCGATTGTGACGAGGACAGGTGGCATGCAGGATCCCTGAGGATCGAGGTTCGGCATTCGGCGTTTCCCGGAGGCAAGAGTTCAACCTCTTTGAAATCGCGACCGGCGATTTCCCGAATCAATCTGAGCCGTCGATCATAGCGGGGACACGTGGCGCAGGATCCGGAGGAGTCAGGATTCGGGGTTTTGTAAGGACCGTGACCTTGTGCATCAAGAGACGCAAATTCCCGAATCGTGATTTCCCGACAGCACGAGTGGGAGACAGGTGTCAAGGGTTTAGACCTCCCCATGGGATGCTGACAGGTGTCATCGGACTTCGGGGTTTCGGCGTTCGGTGTTTCGGGGTTTTCGACCACGAAGAAACTTTGTATCATGGATCCACGATCCGCGAAGTCCCTAAGAGGACGTGGCAGCGTGGGACCCTAGGTACTAGTGGAAGACAGGTGGCGCGATCTTGGAGAATCGGCACCTCGGCACTCGGGGTTTTGAAATACGGAGTGTTGACATCGCAAACGGAGATTTCCCGATAGTGCAAGTGGAGGAAAGGCGTCAGGGCATTAAGCCATATGAGGAGGCATTGACAAGTGGCATCAGCTCGGAGTTCGGGGATCGGAGATTTGGAGGGCGAGTGAATCGCAGTATCCTATTCGCCGAGTTCCGAAGATAGGGACATATGTGGGTCAGGAACTCCCGAGAGGAGTTGGAAGAGTCTTAGACTCTTCGGGCCTGTGAGAGAATGAGAAGGTCCTGGTGAGAGCAGGGTGGAACCGTGAGGGTTGCCTCTCTTGCGTCAAGTGGTATCAGAGCTGGAGATCTTGTCTGTATATTTCAGGCAAGAGGAGAGAAGGAGAAAGGAAAAGCACTCTGATACTCACGACTTGCGTCAGAGTGGTATCAGAGCCGGAAATTCTTGCTTGTATATTTCAGGCAGGAAGAGACAGAGGAGCGGAAGAAGACAGAGTTTTTGAAGACTCTGTAGGCGATTGCTTGCAGGTAAGCAACAGTCCATAGACAGTCAGCAGGACTGTAGGAAGATGGAGCTGAGCACTCAGGATTGCTGGAGTGACAACAGCAGATCTGTCGAGGGGACAGATAGACACAACAAAATGGCTACTGAAGGCCATACAAAGGAAAGTAAGGCATAAAATCTTGCAGAGGAAGAAAAAATGACTAGAGACCTCTATGAATTAAAAGCAGACATAGAGAAGATGGAACTGCGGATGCGGCAGGATAGGAGGAGGAGACGACTGCGCGAATTGCAAATGGAGAAGGCAAAAGCGAAATGGCCAGTCAAGCAGCTGATGGTCATAAGACAGCGTAGGATGTTGAAAAGATGGCTGAGGTATGCTGAGAACCTCAGGGCCACAGAAGAAAACATGATTTGTTACTGTTGGCTAGAGACAGGAAAAAGTCTCGATGGTGATGCTGATAATGATTATTGCGATAAGTTGGAATTAGTTGATGGTTTCAAATACTGCCGGTTGGGCAGAAAGGAAGAAATTCCAGTTTGCCAGGAGGGCAACGAATTGGGATCAGTTGAGGATCTCAAAGACTGTCGTGAGGACAGCCAAGGAATTTCAAATGGCCAGCTGGGCGTTGATCAGAGATCTCTGCGAGGTCTCGAAGACTGCCAGGAGGGCAGAGAAGAAATTCCATCTTGCCTAGAGGGCAACAGATTGAGATCAGTTGAGGGTCTCAAAGACTGTCGTGAGGACAATCAGGGAATTTCAGAGTGCCAGTTGGACAAGGAAACATAAATGAGATCAGCTGAAAATCTCATGGATTGTCAAGAGGACAATGAGTTGAGATCGGCTGAGGATCTCAAAGACTATCGTGAGGATAGCCAGGAAACGTTGCATTGCCAGCTGGGAAATGAAAGGAGATCAGATGAAGATCTCGAAGACTGCCAGGAGGGCAGCGGAGGCATGTTAAACTGCCAGGTGAACATAGATGAAAAATTGAGACCATCTGAAGGTCTCATGCAAAATTCAATTCAGCAAAGGTTGCTGATGAAGATGGGATCGGTTGATCTCATAATATTCCAGGGAAGCAGCAGTGAAAGCATCCCATATGGCCAGATGGGCAGGGATGATTTGAGAAGTCAGATTCAGCCAGGAGAGCTGACAGAACAGATAAGCTCGCAAGAAGATCAGCAGGTGCAACTGACAGAGGTGAAAGACCAAAATGATATTCTGATGATTGGGGGAATACAAATATTCCTGCCATTTTCCCAGGAGGAGGCAGAAAATTCTGTTCAAAATGCAATAACAGCAGGGGAACAGTCACAGTTGATGATGACTGTCAAAGAAGAAGAAGCAGAAAATGAAGAGAAGAATGAGTGTTCTGAGGAACAACTCAACAAATTCAGCCAACAAGCTGAGTGAGCTGCAGCATTTGAGCTGACAGCAAAAGAAACAGAAGAGGGAAACGAGCATTCCGAGGAATGGTTCGACATATTCAGCATTGGAGCTGAAAAGACTGCAACATGGGAGGTTGCAAAAGCAGAAGAAGAAGACACAGACAACATATGTCTTGCTGAGCTGTGGGAGCAGATTGAAGCCCTAGAAGACAGGGTGAAAGTGCATGGCATGCACATCCAACAGGTGAGGTTGGAGACAGATGAAGGCATGGGAGATCGTGATGATCTTCTAAATGGCCAAAAAATTTTGCAGCTGGGGAGACTGCAAAAACTAAACCAGCCACTGGAGCAGCTGGATGAAGCGATCAAGGAGATCATGGAGCTGATGTTGAGGTCAACGCAGACTGCCAGCGAGGAGAGGCTGGGCAGAAGAAAAGCAGCAGCAGCAGCGCAGCGGAAGCAGCAACAACAGAATGGAGCAGGTGAAAAGCTCCAAAGACTTGTCTGGGACCCAGGTGGACTCCAACAAGCTACAGGGGAAGCTCATGAGCAGGAGCTCATGATTTTTGCAGCTGTGTAGTATGATGCAGGAGCATCTCTCCATGCCAGCCAGTCAACCACGTCAGCGCACACTCATTCATGTGCTGAAAAGGAGGCGCAGCCTCATTTTGAACTTGTATTGAATGTAATTTAATGTGCTTAGGATGTTGAGCCAGGAAAGCCATGCCTTTGCGCAGGAATTAGATAGGATCGGCCTTTATTGTAGATTGGCTGAGATCTAGGTCCGATTCTGGACTAGACAGCCCCATTCATTGTAATTGAATAGGGTAGGTGTACCTGGAGGAAAGCGCTGAGAGCACCTCAGGTAAAAGAGATAGGGATGTCTCATTTTGAGAAGAGGGGGAAGTACATGTATATAGAATGCATGTAGAGCTGAGGAGAGCTCGAGAACACCTTGTAAAAATACAGGCATTTTGCCAATTGTTAATATATGAACAGAGAGCAGTTTTTCCTGCATGATATTATGTTTATGTGTGTGTGCCTGTAAGTGTTTTCCTTATGCTGTAATTATATGTTGTTATTATACCTTTGCAGGGAGTGTGTTTGATTTCAGGTTTGAGAGGTCTTTGAGGGTTCATGCCATGAGGGCGTGACAGAGTGTTGAGACTCTGAATCCCAGTGCACGGAGGAGGCACTTCTGAACTCGAAGGAGTCAGACAAAGACGTGCTGAGGGCACAAGCCTTGAAGACACCAACTCATACAGAAGGAGGACTTTGGGGTTGCTGAATACCTCAACAGTCAAGGCAGTGTAGCTGAGACACTGTTGTGGACAGAACCTTTACTGGGAGTTCTGTGGGAGCTCTACCAAGAGGGTATCGAGCGTATGTACAGGAGTGTACAGAGAGAAAGAACTCTACTGTGAGTTCTTAAGCGAATACCAGAATCACTGAGGATTCTGAGAGGCTCTGCCAGGAGGGCATTGAGCAGGTGCACAAAGTGCATAAGCATCCAGAACCACTGAATGTTCTGTGAGAGAAGAGACTCCACCAGGAGGGCGTTGAGTAAGTATGCAGATAGCCAGGAGGAAGGAACTCTTTGAGTTCCGTCATCTGAAGGAAGGCCAGTGAGGGAAATTTCACTGGGTTACTGAATACCCAGAGAACTCAGCAATAGATGGCTTGAGCTGGAAGACTGCCAGGAGGCATTGTATTCTCCATCTACAGGAGGGAGATAAAATCTCTCAAGGGGGTCTGAGTGTTTGTGGAAGCTCAGGACAGATAGTGCTTTGCGCGCGAAGACTCTGCAGGAGTGCAGGAGCCAAAGAATCCCGTGAAGATTCAAAGGGCAGAAGCTCTGGAAGGATAGCGTTTTCATACACACAGGCGAGACATCAAGTTGAGGAGTTCGAGCAAGAGAAAAGGAACTGAGTTTCTGTAGAGGTCGAAGCTACAGGACGGAAGCTCAGGAAGGGAAGCACTTTTACGCGTCTCAACGGGACTCATGTTGAGAGTTCACAGAGGAGAAGAAATGCACAAGAGTCCTGAAGATCCAACACTTGGAGAGTGATTGGACGTTGAGCGCAAGGAGTGCGCCAACTTTCCATTGAAGGAGTGGGAGAAACCAAGCTCAGGAGGGATAGTTCCGTGGTGAGACTTTGGGAATAGACCCAGGAGGAGCGCGAATTGAGAGAAGCTTTGGAGTGGGAGATCTCCGAGAGGAAGAATCAACGGACAGGATTTGCGGTGGAGAATCGCGAAATCCCGGGGATTGTTGGATCATGAGGAAGCTGCAAGGAGTTTAACCCTTGGGCGGAGGAGAGAATCGGCCATCGAATTTCGGCACATCGGGGTTCGGGCTTCGACGATTGCAAAGGCAAGAGGTTCATTTCCTTTTGAAATCGCGAATAGCGATTTCCCGATTTAACGGGAGCCGTCGATTGTGACGAGGACAGGTGGCACGCAGGATCCCTGAGGATCGGGGTTCGACATTCGGCGTTTCCCAGAGGCAAGAGTTCAACCTCTTTGAAATCACGACCGGTGATTTCCCGAATCGATCTGAGTCGTCGATCATAGAGGGGACACGTGGCGTAGGATCCAGAGGAGTCGGGATTCGGTGTTTTGTAAGGACCGTGACCTTGTGCATCAAGAGACGCAAATTCTCGAATTGCGATTTCCCAACAGTATGAGTGGGAGACAGGTTTCAAGGGGTTAGAACTCCCCATGGGATGCTGACAAGTGTCATCCGACTTTGGGGTTTCGGCGTTCTGTGTTTCGGGGTTTTCGACCACGAAGAAACTTTGTATCGTGGATCCACGATCCGCGAAGTCCCGAAGAGGACGTGGCAGCGTGGGACCCCAGGTACTAGTGGAATACAGGTGGCGCGATCTCGGAGAATCGGCACCTCGGCACTTGGGGTTTTGAAATGTGGAGTGTTGACATCGCAAAGGGCGATTTCCCGATAGTGCAAGTGGAGGAAAGGCGTCAGGGCGTTAAGCCATATGAGGAGGCATTGACAAGTGGCGTCAGCTCGGAGTTCGGGGATCGGAGATTTGGAGGGTGAGTGAATCGCAGTATCCTATTTGTCGAGTTCCGAAGATAGGGACATATTTGGGTCAGGAACTCTCGAGAGGATTTGGAAGAGTCTTAGACTCTTCGGGCCTGTGAGAGAATGAGAAGGTCCTGGTGAGAGCAGGTTGGAACCGTGAGGGTTGCCTCTCTTGCGTCACAGCTCATCCACCACTATGTTAGCAAAATTATCCAACAATTCCTGAACTTCTTTAGGCTAATCATCCATCGAAGTACTTGTAAGGATAACTCTATGTTTCCTCACCACAATGAATTGCATCTCTTGTTCTTTCTTGACTTCTTTCAGGAGTTTATTCCCGCTCATGTGAAGTATGATTGTGATGACTTCCTCTTTCACTTTCTTGTCATCTATTAGTAGTAACATGTATGCCCTACCGTTCTTTACGCCGAAAGGCATATACCTTTTGACAATGGGCAGATTTAATAGGGGTTTAGTGCTTAATAAGTTTTCTATGGACATGATTAAATATGGCTGGAATATTCTTAGTAGTCACACAAAATAAATGGTTGTGATTTCAATCATTAACTTCCTAGCTATTAT
>ML793356.1:159326-186259 GCA_009831015.1 Picea engelmannii | reverse complement strand
TGGCTGGAATATTCTTAGTAGTCACACAAAATAAATGGTTGTGATTTCAATCATTAACTTCCTAGCTATTATAAAGACATCAGTTTATGTGTTTACTTTTTTACATTTACCTAATCATATTTAAAAATTACTTTGATAGCTATTTGATTGCCACGTAAGTGATTAACATAAATTAAAATATTAACACCAGATAAATGAAGCCCAACAGTTTATTTGTTAATAGATAATAAAATTTAATATATTCTTTTAAAGATTCATTTCATCTTCTCAACCTTTCGACGTTCACCAGCAGCTATTTTGTTGTTGTGCTAGTCTCTAAGGTGTATGTATTCTTCCTCCCATAATAAATGACATTCCTGTCAAACTGCCATGGTATTCCCAACAAAATATGGCATACATCCATGGGAACTACATCACATTGAATTTCATCTCTATATGCTCCTATCTTAAATTCAACCAAGCATTCTTTAGTAACCATTACCTAGTGTCCTTTCTGCAACTGGGAGACTTTATATGGCTTCATATGTGCAATTATATCCAATTTCTCCACCATCTTTGTGGATACTAAGTTATCAGTGCTCCCACTGTCAATTATCACCTTGCATACTGTTTATTTAGTCTTGCAAGTTTTCCTGAAGAGACTATTCCTTTGTACTGGCTTTTCAACTTCTGCCTATGGTTTTAAGTTAACCTTCCTCAACATCAAGGATGTTCCATCCTCTACTCCTTCTACCTCAACATTCCTTCTCTGTGCTTCTGAAATGTGAACTTCACCTCCTCCTTCTTTATTTTTCTCAGGACATTCCCAAGACATGTGCCCTGTCTTTACACAGGCATAACATCTTACTTATCCTCTTCTACTTCTTCTTCTTCCTCTAGAAGAACTTCTTCCACCACCCTATCTTCCTCGAGAACTTTCTCCTCTTTCTGAGTGACTATGTGGTTTCTCAGTATTTTCCTTAGAATTATGTTCCTTGTCATGGGTAACTCACTTTCCTTTGTTCGGGGATTGGATTTTACCACTTCCTTGCTCACTTTGTTTTCTGACAAATTTCTCCTCTGGCTTCAGTGCAAACTGATAAGCATCCTCCACTGTCCTTACTGACATCATGTTGAGCTCATGCTGGATTTCATATCTCAGGCCATTTATATACCTGGAAACTTTTTATTCATCTTTCTCTCTTTTGTCTGCTTCTAATGTTCAACCTATAGAACTCCTTTATGTACTCCTTAACTATCATACCCTTCTGTCTCGGGTTTTGCAACTTCCTGAACATATTGATTTGATAATATTTGGGCATGAACTTAGCCTTCAACTTGGCTACCATTATGTCCCAATTCTTTATCTTATGTTTTCCTTTTCTTCTCCTCTTAGCTTGCAGTTCATCCCACGATAGTGTTGCATGTCCTTTTAGCTTGGTGACAACATGTTTCACCCTTTTCAATTCATCGAAATCTTCATAGTCGAAATGTTTGTCCATGGATCTTATCCAATCCAACAACTCTTCAACATCTAAATTGCCTTCATACATTAGGACCTTTATCTTGGCTCTGGCTCCCAATATCACAACTGCTCTCAACAAACTTTCTTCGACAACATACTCTCCTGCATATTTTTTGACTTCTACTTCTTCACTCTCTGCATCGTTGATGTCTCCAGCATCAGGTGCTCATCTCTACACTGCCTCCATCACCTGTAATCTTCCACAAAGTTCTCGCATTTCCCTTTCTACAACACGATTGGATAAAGTTGGTTCCACTCATCTTCTCAGTGGCATTGTGTTGATTTTCTGTTACACACAAAGTACAACTTTGAGTTCTTTTGTCTCTTCTCCTTCACCTGTTGTCTACAAGAAAAAAATCATCTCCGATACCACTTGGTGTAGATCCCCTTCTCTCCTAAGGGCTGCATGACCTACCGGTCAGGATCTTCGATTCTAGAGTCAAACAAATCTCTGAAACCTTGTTGGTTTCATTCTATTATTAGACACAGGTCCTCCTAGCTCCCTACACAAGCTTCATGATACCCACAACCTTCCCTTTTATGTTCTGCAAAACCTTAGAGTTGGCGTCAGTGTATTTTCTCTCGACCCCTCCTCAGATGTGACCTTGGGTGATAACCTCACACCTACGCATGAGTTCATCCCACCCTCAACCTCATAAAGTTCGACTAATTTCTATCCTTGAAATGTGAGACAACCATCGATCTCACGATATTGATGGTTCTTTCAGACGGATGATTGAGATCTGTTTCTTTGGATCAACAGTTCAGATATCCTTCTCCTAGATCGATGACTCTGGTTGATTCAGAATTCTGGACGTCAAAATTATTGAATCTCAAACCTTAGCTTCCTTTGTAAGGTAGTCTTCTAGAGAGAAATATTTTCTAACACATGTCCCCTTAAATCAACGACTGTGATCTCTATGGGTCTCCGAACTTCAGGTTTCCCAAATCTCAAAATCCGCTTTCCTCCATACTCCAATCTTCTGGAGTTAACAAACTGCAGACACTTGTCCTACTTAATCAATGATATTGATTCCACTTCAGGTGTTTGAACTTTTGAATTAGATCAACGGTTCTATGACCCTCTTCTCAATCAATGGTCGATATGTCCTCTAGTATTCAGAATTCTAAGATTTCAAATCTCAAACTCCACCCTTTTCCAAATGGATTTTATCCGAAGGTTGTGATCCACTAATGCGTATCCTCTTGTTCTGATGATCGAGGATTACTTTGGGTATTTATCCCAAGTACATGGATTTATGTCACGTCTCTCTCATAACAGATGGCTACGAATCAGTTCAGGACATTACCCAAATTCCACAGATTCATGCCACGTCTCCTCTAGATCCATCAACCCGGATTCACTTTGGCTTTTCGGGTCTTTGAGATTTAGTGATCTTAGTTCTCAAACAGAAACCCCACTACAATTTTCTTGGATCTCACGATATTCTCACAAGTTTCCACTTACAGATCGATGACTCTCGAATATTCATCTCTTTGGGCTTCGGGCATTTCAATAATTTGCCTTTTCCTTCTTCCAGATCTAATGACCTGTCGACACGTACTCTTCTGGATCTAACAGTCTAGATTATCTTCGGCTCTATGACACTTCTCACTTTGGGAATCTCAAGTTTCAAACTCGCTCCCTCTTGAGCTCACAATATTTGATGGCTCAGATTCACTTGATCGATCCGAAACCTGAGGTTCACTTCAAATGATCTGATGACTCAGGTCTACTTCATATGATCAAACGACAGATATTTCACTTCGGCTTTCCGACTCTTCAGGCTTCAAAAATCTCAAGACTCCAACCTTGATGATTTCTCTCTCCTGTGTGTGTAAAGCATTAAATCTCATGCACCTTGTTTTTATCAGACAGTTGTTGATCCTTTGTGCTTTGATCCAATGACCATTGTCTCTCCTTCTATTGAGATTCTTATTTCTTCCGACTTAGAATATTTTCTAAGTCTTCAAGGGTCTTTACCTTTGAATCTCATGCAAGTTCGTCTCTCAAATCTTGACTACTCTTCTAAAAAGTGTTATCCCTCTTGATCTTGTCCTTCGTGAAGGTTTCAAATTCCCACACACTCCTTACGTTTCAAGGATTTTCGTTAACTCATATCCAAAGGATTTATTAAAAGGAAATTATTCCTGCCCTCCTGGAATTCTCCTCTTTCTCGATTCACACCTTGCAACCAATTCTTACGAAAGGTTCGAGTTTTTGCGAATGACCGTGCATGCCTTGCAATAGTCACTTTTCATTCCTTTCAAAGGGGAAAGTTTTGTGCTATCACTTTTGAGTTTTGGAACCAAAATGGATCTCGTCAATGCACTCCTTGTGTTATGTGTGCACACCTTGCACCGATTCGACATAAGAGAAACAACTGAAAATTATACTAACATTCACAATTTCATCTACTCATAATGAAATTCATTCATTCATGAAAAAATAATAACATGGGGTCAATTTTCCTATGTTATCTTCATTCAAAAATAAAAGTGGCTACAACTATAATTAAAACAACAACTAAAATTCAGAAATCTCCTACTAACTTGTAATAGCCTCATTTGGGCATACAAAACCTCTATTTATCTTAAAGGGTCCTTAGGGTTCCTCCCAACTAATTGTATACTCCAAAACCTAACCTAATGACTATCTTAGTTTAGTCATATTCCAGAGCAGGAGTGGAAACTCCCACTTCCCTCGTGATCGTTCAAGTGTGCTTCAAGCGATTTCTCGGCACTGAGTTCAGGCGTGCTTAAAAATATTCGTCGTGACTGCCAACGTTGAGATTATGAAAATATTCCTAGGTGTTGAGTGGTCCTGCTCCTAATTCTCACTAATGATGCTCCTGCATCAGATGCTAATAGATTTATAAGTAGATTTTATAGGAATGAAGTGTGCAGACTTTTCAAGCTTATCAGTTACTACCATAATTGAATCATTTTTTTTTTGAGTTCTAGGAAAGAATCTGATAAAATGAAGTGATATAGTCTCCCATTTCCATTTTGGTACAGGAAGAGGCTGTAGCAAGCCGACTGGGTGCTAGTGTTAAACCTTCACCTGTTGACAATCTAGGCACTTAGACAAATATTCCGCAGTCTCGCCTTTCATATTAGGCCAATAAAATAATTTCCTTAGTAATGTTACCATTTTATGGTATCATGAATGACCAAAATATGGATTCTTGTGTACTTTGTCCAAAACTGTTAACATTAATTCAGCAGAATATGGTATGTATAACCTATTTTTGAATCTCAGAAGACCATTTATGTCCAAACTCAGATCAATTATGTCTAAATTTTTTGCATCATTTTTTAAATATACAACTGTTTTAATGTATTTTTCATCATTATTACTTTCAACCTTTATCCTTTGCTCAATGTCGCTTTCTTCCCTGCTAATGTTTATCTCAAACAACCCATGAATTCTTCTACTTAAAGAATCTACCACTTTGTTTTCCTTATGCTTGATGTGTCTTACCTCGAAATCGAATTCGCTCAAGGAGGCCAACAATATTGCTTGCCTTGCGTTAAGGTCTGGTTGACTAAACAAGAATTTCACACCATTGTTATTAGTTAGCAACATAAATTTTCCGCCCATTATATAGTGTCACCACATTTTCAATGCATGGATTATAGTTGCTAATTCCAAGTCATGAGTGACTTAGTTTCATTCGTGCTCCTTTATTTTTTGGGATTCTTAACAAATAACGTTCCATTCTTGAGTTAGGACACCTCCCAAATATTCTTTGATCGCATACACGTAGACTGTGTAGTATCTATCCCGGTCTTCTACCATTAAAATTGGTGTAGTTGTTAACAATTCTTTTAACTTATTAAAACTTTCTTGACATTTCTGTGACCAATTAAAGTTGGTTCCCTTTTTCTGTAGGGATGTGATAAAGTATGCAATCTTAGAGAAACCTTCTATAAATCTATGGTAGTACCTAGTCATTCCCATGAATGACCAGATATACGCTACATCCTTGGGGATAGGTCACTCCATGATGGCTCTTATCTTTTCAGGGTCGACTGCAATACCCTCTTCAGATATTACATGTCCTAGGTACTGTATTTTCTTTTGATAAAAGTCACATTTGTCAAATTTTTCATACAACTGATGTTTTCTTAAAGTTTTCAATATTATCCTTAGATTTTCTTCTTGTGTTTTCAAATACATTAGGATATCGTCGATAAATACCAAAACAAACTTGTCTAGATATTGACCAAAAATGTTGTTCATTAAACACATAAACGTTGTTGGTGCATTAGTGAGACCAAATGATATAAAAACAAATTCATAATGTCCATCTTTCATTCTGGACGTTGTTTTACTTATGTCTTCATCCTTTATTCTCACCTGGTGATAACCAAATCTTAAATCCAATTTAGAAAAAATCTTTTCCCCTCCCACTTGGTCAAACAAATCATTGATTCTAGGTAGGGGGTATTTGTTTTTAACAGTCATTTTGTTTAACTATCTGTAATCAATGCATAACCTTATATTTTTGTCTTTACTTTTAACAAAAAGGATTGGTGCTCCCCACGGTGAGACACTGGGTCTGATGTATTCCTTGTCAAACAGTTCTTGTGGTTGAATTTTTAACTCTGTTAATTCGGGTAAACTCATTCTGTAGGGTGCCTTAGATATAGGGGTTGAACCAGCCAGAAGATCGATAGAGAAGTCTATCTCTCTTCTTGGAGGTAGTTTGGGTATTTCATTTACAAACAAATATCTGAATTCATGTAAGACGAAAAAAATCTTCTAGGCTAGGTTTATTTTCTTTTTCCAATAGATTTGTCACTTGGATAGCATAAATATGACAACCTTTTCTCACGCACTTCTTAAACTTCATTTCTAAAATATACCTAACTGAGACTGGTTTTCATATACCTTGTATTGTTTTAATAGTGTTTTTTCCATCTCTGTAATTAAATGATTTTTCATAACAATCCAAAAAAAAATTATGCTTCTCTAACCAATCCATTCCAATATTGGTATCATCAGACCCTAACAGTATAATATTCAGATTTAGCTTTGTTTTTTGGCCACCTAAACTGAGTTCGCAATTAGAAATGAAGTCTGTTACTTTTATTTTTCTTCATGTTGCTAGTTGTACTAGCCAATATTTTGTATGTTTTAATTTATTAATCTTGTTTGTATTCAATACACCATGAGAAACATAACTCAAATTAGCTCCTGGATCAATCAAAAAATAAATATGATTATTATTAACCTTACCTTCCACTTCCACTACCATGGAATGATGATCATCTTGTCGGTCGTCGACCACTACATTGATTACATGTAAGGTTCTGCCCACATCTCTCACTGTAGATGCTTCCTACAGGTTGTGAACTGTAGTCTTTTCTGCAGAAGTTAAACATAAACAGTTCCACTTTAAGTGAGGTTCTTCTCATTCCCATCATTTAACTATTCTCTAGGGTTGTTCCCAAACTTCTTGGTTCCCAACTTGATAGTTCTACCTCCTCCTTGGGTGTTTTGGTTACTAGAGTGGAAATATTTCCTTGAGAAATTCTTTGCTGCATTCCGGAAAGGGGTTGGTTGATAGCCCTTCCTTCACAGGTTCATTCTGTATTGTTTCTTGTCTTTCCAAGCCTTGGGAAGTTCATACCAATGTTTATATTGATCGTAATACATTCAGTCTTTTCTAAAAACTTCGCTTAAGGTTTTGGGGTTGTCGAACTCGATTTTGTCATTATAGGACTTTGGTAAGCATCTTAGGAACCACTGGATTTTTACTTTGTCTTCCTGGATATAAGGCAAAAACCTTAGTAATTCCAAAAATTTGTTTATCACGTCATCCATAGTCATTTGACTGAGTCGTAGCTCATAAAAATCTTTGGTATTTCTTTCATAGTAGCTTTCAGATAAATACTATTTCTTAAAGTATTTCTTGAAATCCGACCACTCCATCTGTTTTTCCTTTAATCTCTTGGTCAACTTCAGGTCCTGCCACCATATACTTGCCTTTCCTTTTAGGTTATAAATGGCCATTCTGACCTTCATGTTGCTGGAATAATTGTACATACGGATATAATTTTTCATGTCCAATAAGCATGCTTCAGCCTCCTCCCTTGTCCTGGACTCTCCGTCAAAGGTGGACAGTTTGATTTTCTTAAATCCACCTTCTAGGTGGGCCACCTGTTTCCTCTTCCATCCTGGGGATGTTTTATTTTCTGTTGATGGTGTGCCTTCGAAAGAAGTATTCTCATGTTTTTCTTCAGGACCAGAATTTTTGGAGGCTCTTTTGCTGACCTCTTCTTCGTCATTATTGCCTTCTGGGCTCTTCATTGTTACTATGTTTCTCAATAGTACTTCATTTATTTCCTGCTGTTCTTGTTGTGCCTTTTTCATCTTCTCATTGTCTGCCTTGAAAACTTGCAGTTCCACAATAAGGTTCTTCATGGTTTCTAGAACCCGGGTAGCTGAACATCCTTCACTGTTCTGCCTCAGTTCTTCAGGAGGTCCCTGTTCAAGATTCTCCTGGAGTCTGATCTCTACTTCATTCCATGATGCCATTATCACAACACAAATAACAATTTTATGTTTGTAACAGTAAGTGTTTTGTTAGTTTTTCTTCAAACCAAAAAGCATGTACTAAACAAAATTTTGGCACTGTTTTAAGGTCCTAGTGCTGTAAACTTTTCTCTGATACCATATGTAATGTTACCGAAATTTACCACTAATAAAAAATTTTTTTAGGGACATTAATTCTCTTCCCCTTCGAACAAGTTGTTTGAAGGGGAAGAGAATTAATGTCCCTAACAATTTTTGTTTTATTGGTAAATTTGGGGAACACTACAGGGATGTTACACCCGGAGTCTTCGAGTTTTATATTACTATTATTTAGGGTGTTCCTTCTAGGTATCGGAAGGTCTCAATAGAAAATTCATTGTCCCGTATTGGAGAAGAAATTATATTTTCTCAGCTATGCTCTAGGAGACCCTGCTTCTCCCTAAATTACCCAAAATTACAAAGAGTATAGACAAGCTAGGAGCTAGAGGCTAGGTGAATGTGAGACAAAATGAATCATCCCTCTAATGATTTGTTTTTCCAACCTCCATAGACTTATCTATAATGAAGGACAGTGGGCACTCACTGCAAAGTTTACCACCTTGAGTGTCCTTAAATAATTCCATGAAACTTTCCCCGATGCAATGAACCAGATGGCCCATGAGTCTGTTGATACATGAGAAGGGTTATCACCTATTCTTTCCATGTGAGAAATATTATATGTAAATTTCACCATAACTCCTCCTAATGAAATCCTCGCGTGAGAGGTTTAATTTCCTTTTACTAAAAACTACTATTATCCCACGGTCCACTCTTCATTGTCCTCTCCTTAACTATATTTCCCTTTAGTGGTTTAATCCCACCTTTCCTATGTGAAATATAATCTCGGTGTAAATTAGATGATATCCCTACACGTGAGGAATGTTAAACGGGGGAAGCCCCTGTTGATTTGGCAGTGAAGTTATGCTGTTGGTGACACACCCATGGTTCATGTAATGAACTTTATATAACCATCAATGCTTATGGAATGGTGTGGGATAAAAAAATTCCATTTACCCAAATTGTCCCTTTTTCTAAACTAATGGCCAAATTTTCTTGAGTCTCTACCATTTTGTTGTGTTCCCACAACACATGCTTGAATTTGGAATAGGGAATCTTCATGGTCATATACCTTATCTTTTTTAGAATATTTTTTAACTGGGAGTCTTTTGAGAGGGATTCCTTGGACTGGTATCAGATAGTGTTTTTCGAGTCTTCGATGATAATGATATGTTGAATTCCCTTCTATTTGACAATTTGCACTTCCTTGAATAATGCATATACATTTTCTTGATTGTTTCTGGCAATGCCAATACTCCAAGAAAATTGAATTTTGAATGTCCACCTAGGCTCAATAATAACCCCTCGTGCACCTTCCATCTTGCATTCATACATAAACACATTAAGGTATTAAAGTATTCATGTTTAATTAATTCATAGATTTATGTAATGTATTAATACATTAATGTATAAATTAAAATATTAATAATAAAATTGATGTATTAATACTTTATTAATGTATGAATATTGTATTAATGTACTAATAATTTAATTTAATAATGTAATAGTTTAATGTTTTGTATTTATGTAATAATGTATTATTAATGTATTTTTTCTTTATTAATGTACTATTAAAATTTTGATACATTTGTAATGTCTTAATGTTTTATTAATGCATTAATAATTTAATAATATATTTTTAATGTATTACTTTATTATTACTTTGTTAGTGTATTAATACTTTATTAATGTAAGCTGGGATTTAAGCTCTACCTAGTATGTGTTGATTAAGGTTGGTTGTCATTGATGCCAACCCTTGAAGAAAGCCCAGTAGAACAGAGGTTTGGGTAATGGACCCAAGTTTGTTTGATGTAAATATGACTCATTATTGTCTTTTCATGGTTGATAATAAGTATAAATGGATGAATTCCAAAGTGTTCCCCTTATGATGAAATCCCTCATGGGAAGACACTTTGCAAATTGATTTATCCTAGAAGTATGGTTAGAGAACCCATGCTTATTTGTGGAATAATGAGATGAAGTTCAATCAATTTGTGAGTGAAAATATCCTAGATGGATGTCTATTTGCATTCCATTTCTAGTGGTATATGGAACGTCACATAACTCCTCACGATTAGAGAGTTATGGCCATGAGAAGTCAGAGGACCCAGGTTTGGGTAATGGACTCAAGTTTGTTTGATGGATAATGGTATGAGTTTTCATATATTTTTAGGTAATAATATTCTACATGGATAGTACATGTCATTCCATTTCTGGTGGTATGTGGAACATCACATAACTCCTCACGGTTTGAGAGTTATGGCCTTATGAAGTTGGATGACTCTCATATGTCATCTAGAAGCCCCAAAAGGTCAAAGTAGTCAAAGTGGTTTAAGAGATTTTAGAAGGTAAATAATAAAGTGAAGTGATGATTGCACTATAATTGAAAGTGAATACAAATGAATTATTTAAATAATAAATTTAATGGATAAATTAGAAATGGGTTAACCCTAAAATAAGGAAAGTGGGCAAAGTGACCTAGAAGATGTTTTTAAGGAAGCTACTTGGAGAGTATAAATAAGAGGCAATGCTATCTCATTTAAGATAACACTTGAGAATATTGAGTATCTATAGGTTTATGAGGTAACCAAAGGATATGTATGTCGAATTTTTGAGGGAAGTTGAATAAACGAAGGCCGAAATTCAAGGAAGGATAAATTCTTTTGATGATGCTTTCTAAGGTATGTTATTTATAGGTCATCTCACCATTTTTACAATAACTTTTTTTCTAGAATGATTCAGACCGTGAATTTCCTATTCCATTTAGGAAATATATCCAAGCATATGTGGTAAAACATTCAGATTTTGGGTCGTTGTATATTTTGATTTACACTCCGTTGAATATAGGGTTTGTGGCTAGTCCTGAAACTAGTCTAAAACAAGTGTTTCGGGTAAAAACGTCATAACTTATTCATAACAAATCCAAATTCAGTAAGAAAAAATGTATTGATTAGAGTACAGTCTCTAGTATTCTTTGGAACATTTTTATATCGATTCAACAAATATTCCATGCGGGGCACGTTCTATAAGGTCACTCTCTAGAATAAGCCAGAATTCAACAAGGTGTGTGATTTTTCCTATAACTCCTTTTCTGAAAGGTTCCAAGTAGTGAAACTTGGAGGAATTGCTTAAAACACACTGAAGAAAAATGTATATCAGTTTCATATATTTATTCATTACAAGTACAAAGTTATTATTATTTCAAGTTAGGGTTGTTGACTAATCCAAAACTAGTCATGTAAGACTAAAGAAAAGTTTGATGAAAATGCTAGTATATTGTTGTTAAAGTTAAGAAAGGTTTGTAGGTATGTGATCATATATACCAGGTCTATTATAGAGTTACAAATCATATTTGGATGATGAAATTGATGAGGGATTTTGGTTAAGGTACATGTTCTGTACATGGTTGAGACAAGTAGTTGATGAGTTGGAACATACATGAGGTGTATAGTTGATGATGTTGGTACATATTGATGAGTCATAGTTGATAAGTAGTTGGCACATGATTGGTACATACTTGGTACATGTTTGGTTGCATTTTTTTTTATGGTACATGTTGATTACAGGTTGTTTGGTATAGGTTGGTGCATGATTGATGCACTTGTTTATGGTACAAGTTAATTAAAGTTTGAGGTATATGTTGATACATGGTTGATTCATGGTTCAAGTTTATTGGTACAATTTTACAATGGTATATCTCACAGTGATAGTGTGACAATGGTTCCATCATTCTACTTATACTTCATGGCAGTTGGACGGGGCAAGGACAGGTTGTTATAGCCAACTTCCAATTGTAGTCGGAGAACATAGGGAGTTCTACTCTCCTTCTGGTTGTAGCCAGAGAATTGGGAAGTTGGATCTTCCCTTAGGTTGTAGCTTGAGAAATTGGGGGTTTGGAGCCTCCTTCCAGTTGCAGCTGGAAAACAAAGAAAGTTGGTGCTTCCAATGAATGTAATTCTTCAAGACATATAAGAAAAAAAAAATCATGGTTTTCTCCTGCTTTGGGTTTCCACGTAAAACACTGGTGTACTTTGTATGTGTATGATTGTTCATTTTTTCATTGATCATTATTTATGATAATTATACATTGATATAAAACTTGTATTATTTGGTTTAAAAAGGATTATAATTTCTCTATTACCGATTCACCCCTCCCCCCCCCCTCAGTAATCCAACAATTGGTATCAGAGCAGGTTCCTTAAGAAATGATTTTAACCAATGAAAGGTAGGTCATGGAGAGAAAAACCTTGTATAAAAATGGAATACCACAATTTGATAGACAAAAGTATGATTTTTTGTGCAAAAGGATGAAGACATATATATAGGCATAGGGATTTGAAATTTGGGAATCAATTTTAGATGGATATGTTATCACTATGTAATTTACCTAAGGATGTGGGGGTAGTCACATAGGAAACATCAAAACCACTTTGAGTCTTGGATCTATCCCTCCAAGACTCAGAGAGGGATCTCTCTGTCTAATTTAGATTTGGTCGAAATAAGATTCTAGGCTAGCTATGCATAATAGAATATGATTTTGAGTTGGGTTGGTGCAGAGAAGAGGAACCATGGGAAATGGAGTCACAATATGAGATTTAATCAAAAACAAATCCTACAGACAGCCTTATAGGGTAAGGTATGGAAATCACTAGATTCTATATAATTTTGAGGTATGGAAGAGGGGGGAAATGTTAAGAAGTCGAATTAAAGACAAAGTAGTGAAGAATTTTGCGTTTAAATTTCAGTGGAAACAATCGACATTGTTTTAAACTTGGAACATAGTGTTTTTACACAAATCCTGATCTTAAATCTCTTTAAAACAATAAAGAAGAGAAACATATATGAAAATAGAGGAAAACAAAATCACAATGAGAAAAAATACACCAATGGATTTGACACAAGAATCATGTAACTGTTGCGACTGTATTATTTAATTGATGAAAATTACAGAAAGCTCTGTGAGCTCTGATACAAATCAAATCATGGTCCTTGACTCCTCTCTTGCACATTTTATTCATTAAAATATATAAACAAGACTCTCCTCAGGCTCAGGAGGTCAAATTCAACCATCTGGCCCAAAATAACAAGTAAATCCCAAAAATATTTGAATTGAGATTTTGGTCGAATCTGTTGAAAATAGGGGTATGATCAGAAATTTATTTATCCCAATCGGTGACACCTAGGAAAAAACTGAAGGAGTTTATTGTATATGTGCATTTTATGGAAAAACACCTCCTTTTTTTTGCCAAATTCTCCTCCATCTCTCTGAAACAACTCCTGCAAAATCAAGATTGTAATAGGAAAAATGAAAAACTGTCAAAATAGGGCTCGAAGATGGATTCAATTCTCCCTTCTCATGTCCCCTATGAAAAAAATGGGAGTGATTGTTGTTCTTCATCATGTTCTGAACAAAAACCTCTCTAGGTTTTTGAAATTTCGTCTTTGATTGCCCACAATCGCCTTCGGAAAAAGACCGATCAAAACGTTGCGAAAGTGGTTTTGTTTTTGGGGAAAGATGGTAATTCCCAACCCCCCTGAGGTGGTAAGTGGTTTATGGGGGGGGGGCTACGATGGCTTGTGGAGCCTCCATGTGTCCATGATTGGTATCAGGAAACTACTTCATTCTAGACCCCCTCCTCTCGTTAAACTTCAGATGGCAAGGGGGTGTCCACTGTTATTTTTGGACGTGGATTTGTTTTGTTTAGAGATTCGGGGATGTGTGCATGAAGTTATGGGTGTGTAGAAACTTAGGATAGTATTTTAGTTTTTTACTTTTAGTTTTTTATTTATTTTGATTTTTGTTTACGTGTTTGTTTTATTATGTTTTATTTTTTATTTTTGTTTTATTATAATTTGTTTTAATTTTTAAGTTTGGTTTATTTTAATTTTATTTTGTTTTAATATTTTTATTATGTTTTTATTTGTATACATTTTATTTAAATTAATAAGCACCAACCTGATTACTAATGTAAAAACTAACTTAATAATTAATTAATTAATTAATAACTAGTCTAACATATTTTAATTAAAATAACTATATTAATTTTATTACTAACATTATTAATTTATTGTTCTTTTTGTTTATCATAAGTTTGGTTTATGCGGGAAAGAGTGGTGGGCGAGACATACTCAATGGGTCAGAAGAACAAGGGAGTGAGGGCACAACGATGGATGAAGGATGTAGCAGGGTGATGGAGGATTGGGCGAAATGGATGGAGGGGGAAATGGAAACAACTGAGAGACCAACAAGCCATATTTCTTCATCATGGGGGCAATGCCAAATAACAACTGAATAATCAGGTTACCTATAGTTATAGGACCCCAATAGGATACACAACACCAACAGTTCCACCAACTAATGAAAAAGCAGTGAAACTAGGTCAGAATAATTCCAAAGACACAAATGCACTTCTAAATGGTCTCAGTGAAATGATATTCACCAAAGTTTCACATTTAAATCTGCTAAAGAGATTTGGGACAAGCCTCAAAATATTTATGAAGGAGATTCAAAAGTCAAAGCAACAAAGCTTCAAACTTATAGAGGTCAGTTTGAACAAATAAAGATGAAGGAAGATGAGAATATTGCAGCCTACTTCTTACGATTCAATGAAACAATGAAGACAGTCATAGGATTGGGAGAATAAATCGAAGAATTTGTAATTGTTCAAAAGGTACTAATATCTCTTCCTATGATATTTGACCCTAAGATATTAGCACTAGAAGAAAGATCAAATATAAACTCAATAAGCATGGATGAACTGCATGGAATCTTCACAGCATATGAAATGAGAACTGAACAAGAAAATTCAGATGTAAAAGAAGTAGATTTCAAAGCATCCAAAAGATCAAAGAAAAAGGAAAAGAAACAAGAAGAACATAGCAACAAGATTGACGTCTCGGAAGATGATGAAGAAGTGGCCAACTTCATCAAAATCCTAAACAAGGGTATCGATGGTAGGTATAGAGGTAAGCTTCCTTTAATTTTTTTTAATTGCGATGGTATTGGTAATGTTGATAACAAATGTCCTCATAAGAAAAAGAGAAATGATGAAGGTAAATCAAAAGGCAAAAAAACATCTAAATGCAAAATAACTACAAATAAAGTTTTCAAGAAAATCTTACACACCAAAGAAGACATCTCATCATCAGATGAAGATGAAGTCAGTGACAGTGAGACAAGAAGAGTTCTATTCATGGCAGTGGAAGACTCCAAAGAATAATATGAAGAAGTCGAAGAAGAATATGAAGAAGTTGAACAAGAAATTGAAGAGGCAGAGGTTGACTACTGAGAAGAATTGATGTGTGCCATAGAAGTTATCAGAAGAGAAAAGAAGAAAAACAAGAAACTACAAGCAGAACTAGACAAGAAAGAAGACACTCAAGTACTAGAACAATTAATCACAAATTTGAAGGCTCAAATAGAAGAAGATAAAAGAATTGAAGAAGTACTCAAAGAACGGCTAGAAGAAAAGGACAAGGTGATTGGAAATTTGGAAGTAGAGATTGCCACATTAATAAAGGATATTCAAAAGAAAAATATGCAGAATAGGTCTAAAGTTTTGGATGACATTATTAGTAGTCAAAAATCTCATCTTGAAAAGTACGGACTTGGATACAATCAGATAGAAAAATGATCAAGATCCAAAAAAATAGAGCAAGAAACATATCCAAAAAGATATGCAGAAACTATCAAAGGGGATAGGAAGATATACAAGGAAGATTACAGGGACACTCCTCCACCGAGAAGATTCAGATTTTAGTATCAACAACAAAAAGATAGGCCTCAAGAAGAAGAAGGATTCATAAGAGCACCTCATTTCAGAATATCCTCAACTCACAGGTATCAAACTATATTTTTTGGTTTATGTTATGCATATAATAATTTTGGACATAAAGTTGTGAATTGCAGATCTAACAAAAGGAACAAAAACAACTTTGAAAGTCACACACAAAGGGTTATCCAAGAATGCCTAGTGAAACACATAGAAGAAGTTACAACATGTTTGAATCTTTGAGCACTGAAGTGGAATGTTTCAAATGTAACAAATTTGGACACATGGCCAAAGACTGCAGAATGACAATCCCTCCTAGAGAACTAAAACAGAATAACAATAGTCACAGATATGAACCTTAGAAAAGGACATGGATAAGAAAGTAGAATCAATATAACAATGAAGAACGCACACTCACTCTACAAGATAAGTAGAAGAAACGTGGTCGGTATGTTGAGAGTGGTTTTTCAAAACACATGACATGTGATACAGACATGTTTCTTACATTAAGAAAGCAAAGAGATGGATGAATATCCTTTGAAAATGATGATTCAGCTAAAATCATTGGAAAAGGCACAGTCAGAATTGGGAACAAGAATACAAAGGTAGAAAATGTTCTACGAGTAGAAGATATGAAACATAATCTTTTAAGTGTGAGTCAAATGTGTGACCAAGGTCTTAAAGTTACTTTCAATTAAAAAAAGTGCGATATAAGAAAATAAGTTTTAGGAAAATTGATTGCTACAGCTCCAAGAACTTCAAGAAACATATACGTGTTAAGTGAAATTGGAAATGAAAAGTGTTGTTTAGGAAAGGAAGATGAAAGTTGGCTATGGTACAAAAGAATGAGTCACACACATTTTGATAACCTTGTCAAAGTCAGCAAAAGAGAAGAAGTAAAAGAAAATCTCCAGATCATGAAACCAACCAACATTTTATGCAAGCATTGTCAACAAGGAAAGCAAACAAACACCAGGTTCAAATCAAAGGAATATTCAACGACAAGACCACTGGAAATTGTGCACGGTAATTTAGTTGGACCAACTATAACAAAGGGTTTAAAAGGTGAGAAATAATTTATGTTATTAGTTGATGACTATACAAGAATGACTGTAGTTAGCTTTCTCAAGAATAAGTCACAAGCTTTTGAAAAATTTAATATATACAAGGAAATGGTTGAAAATTAAATGGATTCAAAAATCAAATGCTTCAGATTTGATAATGGAGGAGAGTTTACTTCAAAGGAATTTATGGACTACTGCAACAGTCATGGAATAAAAAGGATTTAATTTGTTAGAGAATGAAGACTATGTGTGAAAATTAAAGAAGGCCTTGTATGGCCTAAACCAGGATCCTAGAACATGGTACTCTAGACTAGAGAAAAATCTACAATAGGTAAGGTTCAGAAAAGAAAGTGCAGACAAAAACCTCTACATCATGGTAAGTCAAGGTAATATTTTATTAATTGAAGTTTATGTTGATGATATTATTTTTGGTAGTGATAATGACAGGTTAAGCCATAAATTTTCAAAGGATATGAAAAATGAATTTGAAATGTCATTACTTGGAGAAATATCCTTCTTTCTAGGACTTCAGATACATCAAAGAAACCAAGGAATTTTTATTTCTCAAACCAATTATATCAGAGAAATGTTAAAGAGGTTTGCAATGGAAGATTGCAAACCATTTATCACTCCCATGAAAACCAGTTGCAAGTTCCGCAAAGATGATGATTCAAAGTCTACAGATCAGAGGCAATACATGTCAATGATTGGCAACCTACTATACGTGACAACATCTAGACCAAATGTAATGCAGGAAGTAGGATAGGTGGCATGATTTCAAGCAGTACCAAAGGAATCACATGTATTAGCAGTGAAGAGAATTTTCAGATATCTCAAAGGAATAGAAGAGTTTGGATTATGGTATCCAAAAGGAAAGGATCTATGTCTTATTTCCTACACAGATGAAGATTGGGAAGGTTGCAATGATGGCCAATGAAGCACCAATGGATCAATGTTCTACTTGGGTGAGGGTTTAGTATCATGGATAAGAAAGAAACAATCATCAATATTTCTATCTACAGCCGAGGCAGAGTATATTGCAACAACAACATGTTGTACACAGGTTCTTTGGATGAAACAAACTTTGACAAATATACAGGTTGAGTATGATGAGACCATTCTAATATATTGTGATAATACAAGCACCATCAATATCTCAAAGGTTGGTTGTCATTGATTTCAACCCTTGAAGAAATCCCGGTAGCACAAAGGTTTCGATAATGGTGTGACGACCCTCAACGTTACCACTACACACGACGCAACACAAAGCTTAACTTATTTGTTTTGGGGAAGGACAACAATAACGACAATAGTTAAACAATGCAACTTGTCGATGAACGTCATGCATGCAAATTATGCAACATACAACAATGACTCTACACACCAACACAATGAGCAATCGATGAAAACATGCGTAAATCAAAAAGAAAGAAACGACTACCTACCCGACACAAATACGACAATGCCTACAAGCTAAGGACAACATCCACAATCTCGACACCATGACCTCGACGAATAGTAACTAGAACCTATGTGGCATGCAAAACCCAATGCATCAAGCCATTACAACCCAAGTCCCAATGACAGCTACAATGAAGAATGCCCACATCAGGAAGCACAGAATCCAGCTAGGTTAACATTTTCCATTATCCCTCAGGGCGCACAATGATATCCCCATCAAGAATCATGTTGTCACCAAGTGATAGGCGTGACTATAACCATGGCACAACTTAGCATGCCTAGACCAATATACCAAGAAAATCTAACTCGTTAGGAGACATAAATAATTGAACAGAAGACTATACCCATGCACCCAAGCATCAGATCGACAAGATGCAAGATGGCAACATTAATTTAGATTGTGCAAGATACTAAGCGCCTTCGCCCACAACTCATAACCCTTTATCTGTTAAGCATGATGTCTATGTGTGAAGGAGTGAGCTAACGCATTCAATATAAGGATCAAATACGTTGGTCGACAATCATACACTGTCCATTAAAAGTGAACTTCTTATCATGAAAAGTGATCTACTTGGTAATAAAATATTCGACATTTCTCTATGAATATTGTTGTCTAAAATACCTTTGTCTGAAATATACATCAGTTGCATCCAATTTTCATAGTGTAAGTGTGTTTCAAATAATTTAACTCTATAAAATAGCTAAAATAAATCACCGTAATATCGCTATCTTTTAAGCTGAACAAATATAACATTGTCCTTCAACAATATAATTTCACTATCTACAGAATCTAATCTCTGTCATTATGCTAACATCTGACTATTATGAAATCGTTGTCATCATACTATCAATAGGCTATTAAATTATTCACCGTTTAAAACACCTACTATCAAGATATAGTTAATAAAATTATTGCCTTAAAACCATATGATTCGTTGTCCGTTAAGCAATTACATCAATTAACCATCAATTATATCGTTGTCTTTTCACATATTAACAATAAAAAGAATTATCAAGGAATTTAATATTTCTTTCTCTCATCACTCCACAACACATTACTGTTCATTAATAACGGTCACGATATCCACTGAAATCGTTGTCTAAAACTATGGGAGGCTATAAAATGTGCCAAGAAAAATCGCTGACATAGTGATATTGCAGTGTTTCAAAATGCAGTGAGATTGCAGTGATTTGGTTAATAGTCGAAAGTTGTGTTGAATATAAATTCCATCATTGTCTATCTAACCATAGGGTATAAGGATCACAACCAATACAAAATTGTAGCCAAGGTAGTGTAAGAACGCGGTCAAGATTAGGATCAAACGCAGTCCATCTTATGGTAACCACACGATCATGATCAAGGTAAAACACCATCATTTAAATGCATACAAATTGCAGTCCTTCAATGTATAAATGCACAGGTATCCCTGATGTCATTCATTGGGAATTGAGCTATATCAGTTCGTTGGGTATCTCAAATGAAACAAAGGTGTCATTTTTGTAGAGGTCGTCCTTCTGATTTTAAAATCGCTTAACCGAAATCCTAAATTTTTTCTCTGAAAATGGATCAACTTCTGAAAAATTTCAACGCATATGAATGCTAAAACTACCTCTAATTAATAAATTCCTTCCTAAAAATTTAAAACAATTATCAGTGTTAAAATCGTTGGTAAAGTGATATTGCATAGTGTAAATACATGATATACACAGAATGAGATAATTGCTTGGCGTATTAGGATTTTACTATCTTATTAAATGTAATTAATTTCCTTAACATTACTGGAATAAGATATCGCTAACTATGTCGACGCAGTCTCGTAATATAACTACATTTGCTGTTAGTATTGAATTTACATTCTCCAAGGGTTCCATTTGCCTCCTTTTATTTCCCTTGTGCGACGTGTCCTTTAGGACGCACTATGTGCTACAAGTGTGCCACTTTCCTATTGACTAACTTGGTAGACATAAAAAAACCCTGGAGTCAATACTGTGCAAGGTGATATTGTGGGAGACTAAGGGCCTCTAAGGAATAAGGACCCTACCTTATTGCGTGCCCCTTAGAATCATCATGAGTGACTGTCACAGTCTTCCCTCACGACATCATGGGTCTTCTCGAACTAGGTAATCGTTAACCTACAGTTCGAGCCACAACGAGAGTGCTAGTAGCCATTGGAAGGCTTGTTGTCCACACCTCTCCCTCAACGTCTCTGGTAGTCGTGCGTGACCCCTCTACTCCACATGTGAGTTCGGTCGACAATCTATCGTCAACCTGCATCATCAACTAATCATGTCATAAATAAGATTCATAATCTTAACATCTAATCAGATGCACATATGTCATATATACAACAATATAACCCAATAGTCCACTCCCTGACTCGATCCATAGTCCAAGGGTTTCATCAATGCCTCTGCCTCCTCGACATCCAAAATCTTGTACACTCAGGAGAACCAAGTCAATAGCACCTGTCTATATCAATACAACAAAATAACATGTCATCATATGCATAATGCCTCATAATCATAATCAAATTCCCAATAGTATAATAATCCGGATCACTTGCAAGCAAGTTTCCTCAAAGAATAAGTTTGCTCAGTGCATGCAAGAGAGGGATGTTACATACACCCCCTCTTGGTCTAAACTTCATCCTGAATTTTCACCATATAAGTGGCGAAACAATGTATCACAGTTTCATAAGTCTATATATAAAAAAAAAATGAAAATTGTTGGCGCATATCATATGCGTCCTCCCCGATTGCTGAGTGCAGACTATAGTTGTCCCACTGGACCTTGACATGATCTTTTGTTCGATGTCATAGCTATATAATGCAATGATCTAGTATCTAGATCATCTTAGCCAGGAGTGCACCCTCGTCCTATAGATGCAAGGAACTCGTGTCAATAATATATGTAGGGTCACTAATATAATGTCTCAAAAAATATACGTGAAAAACAACGTGCATACGTCTCAAATCATCAGGCAAGGCTAGTCAATAGGCCATAGGCCCCTTCCTCTCCAAAAATCTCGAAAGGTCCACAAACCTAGGGGAGAGTTTATCTCTTTTTCCAAACTCTTTCAAACTCTTATGTTGTTTTACCTGCAAGAATACTCAATCACCAACTTCATAACTATGGTCGACATAGTGTGCATTAACATAAATCCTTTGTCGATCCTGCACTTCTTTGATCCCTTGTCTTATTGTTTTCATTTGATCTTCCATTTATTGGATCGCTTTTGGTCCCACCATGACTCTATCCTCAAGATGATCCCAACTCAAAGGCGTCTGACACGGTTTCCCATAAAGGAAATCGAAAGGTGCCATTTAATGGTGCTTGGTAACTATTGTTATAAGAGAATTCTATGAGTTGAAAGAATTCTTACCAACGCCTTTGTTGGTCCATCACGTACATGCACAGCATGTGTTCCAAGATTTGGTTTGTTTATTCAGTCTTCCTATTAGTCTTCGGGTAATACACAGTAGTAAAGCTAAGTTGGGTTCCCAAGGACTGTTGGAAACAATCCAAAATCGTCTCATAAACATCAATCCTCGACCAGATATAATCCTCTTAGCCACATCGTGCAACCTCACAATATCAATGATGAAAACTCTAGCTATTTCAAGTGCTTGATACATCGTATGCACAAGAATAAAGTGAGCACTCTTCATCAGAGTGTCGACTACCACTAAAATCAATTCATGTATCCTTGCCGTCAGTGGAAATCCAACAATGAAATTCATCGAAATGACCTCCCATTTTGATTTCAGAATAGCGTCTGGCTATAGTAATCTTGTTGGATGTCTATGTGCATATTTTACCTACCAACATTCTAGACAGTTGGCCACAAATTTGACTATTTTTGCCTTCATTCCTTTCTAGAAGAATAAGGGTTTGAGGTATGCCCTCATCTTTGTGACTCCTGGATGAACCATGTACACTACTCTGTGAGCCTCGTTTAGGATCAACTCCTCAACTCGTCATTCGAAGATATATAAATCTAATTGGTAAACCTCAATAATCCATCTTCATCAAATGCAAATACATCAAATCTTGGTACCATCATTGTGTTTTGTCTGAAAAAATCCTTGACCTCCTTGTACCAGTCATCATCGTTTTGTAAAGATAGAATATTTTCACGTAGATTCATCTAAAGAGGCAACACCGAAAAGATGCATGGTCTCCGACTCAAGGCATATTCCACTCAATTCATTGTTCCCTTTATCTAAGTAATCTCAAAATCATACTCTCTAAGCAATTTTCACCAACACCGTTGTCGCACGTTCAGGTTGCTTTGCGTAAAGATGTGTTGTAGTCCACAGTGGTCTGTTTTTAGTTCAAATTTTCGTCCAATAAGGTAGTGTCTCCAAAACTTCAAGGAATATAAAATGGAGGATAATTCCAAATCATTCGTCATGTAGTTTTCCTGATGCATTCTCAATTTCCTCGATATGCAAGCGATAACTCGACCATCTTGCATCAAGAGTCTGCCTAAGCCTTACTTGGATGCGTCACTACATACCAAGAATTCCATGTCCATGTCAAGGACCTTAATATCAGTGTCATTGTCAAAAGCTCCTTGAGCCTCTGAAATGATTCCACGCATTTCTTGGTCTAAACAAACTTATTGTTCTTCTTCTGCAATTCTGTGATTAGATTTTCTATCTTCGAAAATCCTCCAAAAAATCGTCGATAGTATCCTGCTAAAGCGATGAAGCTACGCACTTTTGGGGCATTTGTTGGCATAGGCCATTCCATAATAGCCTCGACATTTTCTAGATCCACAATGATACCTTCATCGGAGATGAAATTCCCTAAGTAGTAAATCTTTGATTGATGAAATGAGCATTTGCAAAATTTCCCATACAATTTGTGCTCTCGCAGACACTATATCCATGCTCGTCCAACGTCTAAGAGTAAATCAAAATATATTCAATGAATACTTGGATGAACTTGTCCAAGTACTCGTGGAACACCTCATTCAGCAAACTCATAAATACCCATGTGGCAGTTTTCTGTCCAAATGGTAAAACCATAAAATCATAATGTCCAAACCTTGTCTTAAAGGTGGTATTAGGGATGTCATACTCCTTGATCTGTAACTGGTGATACCCTGATCAAAAATCGATCTTTGAAAACACCGTCACACACTTCATCTGATCGAACAGATCATCAATACTCGATAACAAATATTGATTGTTAATGATTGCCTTGATCAATTGACGGTATTCCATGCATAGTCTCCTCAATCCATCCTTCTTTTGTATGAAAATAATAGGCGCACCCCACAGTGACACACTAGGAATTATAATACCTAGGTCCAATAGCTCCTTCAGTTGCATTCTCAACTCCTATAACTCCAGGGTTGACACATGATAAGGAGTTCTTGTTATTGGTTTAGTCCCCAGTTTTAGGTCTATGGTAAGATCCAATTCCCTCTCCAGTGGCATCCTAGGTAACTCCTCTAAAAATATGTTTGCAAACCCTCTCACCACTGGAAGGTGTTCTAGACCTTCTTCTACTCCCTTGTCATTTATCGCAAGGATCACATAAATCTTACATCCCTTGCGCATGCTCTTCTGTAGCTGCAAGGAAGACATGAAACTCAGGGAAACTCCCTAGTTCCATCCTACAATCACACATCTTTGTCTCTCATCATCGACCCAGCTGAACCGTTTTGTCTTATAGTTAAGTATCGCCTCACGTGATTCCAAAGAGTCCATACTGATCATGACATCATAATATTCTAAGATCGTGATGTACAGGTTGGCCCTGGTGATAAACTCTCCCAGGTTAAGGGTACAACCTGTAACCTTTCCTGCAACCTTCTGTTTGGCTCTCGAAGCATCTCTGCAATGCTAAAATCATCATGTTCTACTACCTTTACCTTAATCCTTTTTAGCATTGCACCATAAATTAAATTCTCTATAGAAACAAGATCTATCAAAAACTAAGGTTCTGGTTAGCGATAATACCTAACGTCTTGATCACAGTCGACTTGTGCTCTTCCTGGAGGTTATTCACCGCTGCATGAATTTGATGGGCATTGCCCAAATCTCCCACGAGAGTGGGTCTGACTGATCTAGATGTTGTAGTCCTCTTCATTGGGCACTCGCACTAGAAATGTGGATCCCTACATTCCATCATACCTTCTTCGGTCTAGTAATCCTGGTACCCAAAGTAGAATCTCAATCCTAATTCTAAGGCTAACATGAACTTGTTGAACTTAAGTTTATGGTTAAGGGTGTGGATCATACCTGAGCATCTCCAAAAATGGGCCTCGTACTCGAGCACCATACGATCGCCCTTTCGTAAGGTGTTTGAAGTCGTTGAGCCAACACTCAATGAATCCCTCTGATAGATGCCCCTCTCTTGGAAACATTATGTGAATAGTTCCCATGACGCGTCTTAGATGACCATCTTCAATTGTGGCAAGAATGTCTTCCCTGATAGAGAGTGCTCCCCTTCAATTGAAATACTTCCCTACGTACATTCATGTTGGAAATATAGTCATGAAGTGCAAGCACATCACCTTTTTCTCCAACCATGCTTTGGTGGCTACATCGTCTAAGGCACCAAAGAACTCAGAAATTTGAGCTTCTCAAGTTCGTGGTGAATACTAACGGTACTGACTAGGCATGTTGTGGACCCTCAGGGGTACAGGTGCCCCAGCCTCATCGTAGTATAGAAGGTGAGTCAAGGCCTCTGACCATCTCTAGAATCTAGCTCAATCGCTTTCTCCTCACCCTTGGGGGTTAGATTCTGAGGGCGTAGACACTTTTGGAGGCATTTCACCTCCTTCCACAGTACCACACTATGAACCTCTGTGGTATCCTCTAATCGAGATCACCCCATGGACACATTAAATTTTTTGTAGCGCTAGTTTAAGTACTCAAGGGTTTACTGCAGTGGAAATACTGGTGATCCACAATCGCAGGGTTGAACCCACTCTGATACCATATGTAACGACCCTCAATGTTACAACTACACGTGACACAACACAAAGATTAAAAGTTTTTTTTTGGTAAATACAATAATAATGACAACAGTTAAACAACAGAGCTTCTTGATGAACACCGCGCATGCAGACCAGGAAACAAACAACAAGGACTCCACACACCATCACAACGAGCAATCGAGCAAAACATGTGTAAATCAAAAAGAAATAAATGACTACCCACCTGACACAAACATGACAACACCTACAAGCTAAGGAAAACATCCAAAATCCCAACACCATGACCTTGATGACCAGTAACTAGAACCTCTATGGAATGCAAAACCCAATGCATGAAGTCATTACAACCCAATTCCCAATGAGTGCTACAATGAACAACGCCCACATCCCGAAGCACAAACCCTGACTAGGTTATCATTTGCCTCTATCCCTCAGGGTTCATGATTATATCCCCATCATGAATCATTTTGTCACAAGGCAATAGGCGTGATCATAACCATGGGAAAATTTAGCATGCCTAGACCAATATCCCAAGAAAATCCAACGCTCTAGGAGACCAAAATAACTGAACATAAGACTATACCCACGCACTCAAGCACTAGATCGACAAGACACAAGATGACAACCTTAATTTAGATTGCGGAAGATACTAAGCGCCTTTTCCCACAACCCATAACTCTTTATCCATTAAGCATGATGTCTAAGTGTCAATGAGTGAGCTAATACATGCACTCTAATGATCAAATATGTTGGTCGAAAATCATACACTGTCCATTAAAAGTGAACTACTTATCATTAAAAGTGATCGACTTTTTTTATAAAATATTTGAAATTTCTCTTTGAATATTGCGGTCTAAAATATCATTGTATGAAATATACATCAGGTGCATGCAATTTTCACAGTGTAAGTGTGTTTCAAGGAATTTAACTCTATAACATCGCTAAAATAAATCACCATAATATCACCATCTTTTAAGGTGAACAAATATAATGTTGTCCTTCAACAATATAATTTCGCTATCTAGGGAATCTAATCTCTATCATTATGCTAACATCTGACTATTAGTGTAACGAACAGCCTCGTTACGACAACCATTCTAATAACAGGTGCAATTTTTTTTTTCCCCTTAAGTGTGTGCGCGCGTGTAGAAGTAACAACACGCTAACTGTGCGACGCCCTGGACAACCAACAAGACGCGACCACGATATTCATCACAAGAAGACTAAAGGCACACGACGAGTAACTGCATCAATAAACGACCATAGGCATAAGGTGCACCATGCAAACATTTAGCGACAAAGTAAAACTGACCACAATCAAGTATAACAAAATAAGAAGAACAATTACGCCCCTTACGGAAGGCACGTGACTAAAGGACTCTGACAATGAAATCCAAGTTCAACATTGTTTAAATGAACAACCACCTTAATTTACTAACTCGGAGTAATTTATTGTACGTAAGTCAAGGTTATTGCACCATATTTGTTATTAACAACAATAAAAACTACGATATCACTGTCACGAAAAATTAACCA
>ML793356.1:95694-148438 GCA_009831015.1 Picea engelmannii | reverse complement strand
TATGTGAGTCTGGTCGGCAAGCTATCATCAGCCTGCATCATCAACCATCATGTCAGGTCATGTCAACAACATATCATAAAATCAATAGCATCAAATCAAAACAATATCACCGTAAATGAAACAACCCAAATAGCCCACTCCCTGACCCAATCCGGAGTCCAAGGGAGTTCCACCGATGCCTCTGCATCCTCAAGGTCCGAAACCCTACACACTCAATATAACTGAGTCAGCAGCACCTGTCTACATCAACGTAGTAAAAACATCCTGTCATATATCTTAACGCATCATAATGAAGGAAAAAGTTTTATCATCATAAAAATCCAGATCACTTGCGAGCAAGTGTCCTCAAAGAATAAGTTTGGTAAGTGCGCCAGAGCGGGATGTTACAATTAGGAAATCATTGTCATCATACTATCAATAGGCTATTAAATTATTCAGCATTTAGAAAACCTTCTATCAAGATATGATTAGTAAAATTGTTGCCTTTAAACCGTATGATTCGTTGTCCGTTAAGAAATTAGATCGATTAACCATAAATTATATCGTTGTCTTTTCACATGATTAACAATAAAAATAATTAGAAAGGAATTTAATATGTATTTCTCTTAGCACTGCACAACACATTACTGTTCATTAATAATGGTCACGGTATCCACTAAAATCGTTGTCTAAAACTGTGGGAGGTTGTAAAATGTGCCAAGGAAAATTGCTGACAGAGTGATATTGCAATGTTTCAAAATGCAGTGAGATTGCAGTGATTTGGTTAATAGTTGAAAAATGTGTTGAATATAAACTCCATCGATGTCTATCTAACCATAGGGTTCAAGCATCACAACCAATACAAAATCGCAACCAAGGTAGTTTAAGAACGCAGTCAAGCTCATGATATAGCGCAATCCATATTATGGTAACTAGGCAATCATGGTCAAGGTAAAATGTCATTATTTAAATGCATAAAAATTGCAGTGCTTCAATGTATAAAAGCATAGGTATCCCTGATATCATTCATTGGGCATTCAGCTATATCAATTCGTTGGGTATCTCAAATGAAAAGTAGGTGTCATCTTAGTAGAGGTTGTCCTTCCGATTTTAAAATCGCTTAAACGAAATCTTAAAATCGTTCTCTGAAAATGAATTAGCTTCTAAACAATTTCAATGTATTTGAATGCTAAAACTACCTCTAATTAACAAATTCCTTCCTAAAAATTCAAAACGTTTCTGAGTGGTAAAATCACTAGTAAAGTGATATTACAGAGTGTAAATATAGGATATACATGAAATGAGATAATTTCTTGGTGTATTAGGATTTTAATTTCTTATTAACCATAATTAATATCCTTAACATTCGTGGAATAAGATATTGCTAACTATGTCGATGCAATCTTGTAATATAAACACATTCGTTGTCAGTATTGAATTTACAGTCACAGGGTATAGATAAAATTTCTACCAACAGACATTAAAATCACAGTGAACAACTTGATATTTCTGCTGTGTGAAATGGCCACCTAAATTCTGTGTGGAAATATTTAAAAATGCTCATGTATAAAAATCACTGACAATGAATGCAAATCATAGTCACTACGCAGATTACAGTCGATAAGTAAATCACAGTCCCTAAATGTAAATTGTAGTCAAAAGTAAAGGGAATCGTAGTAAAAAAAGAGGGAATGAAATCACATTCAAATGATAATGTAAATCGTTGACATGCCAATTTTGTTGTCTCTTATAATTCTATATCTAATAAGGATGTTCATTAATACAGGAATTTCTTTGTAACATGCCAGAAAAACACCCAGGAATAAAATGGTGGTCAACAATAAAAGTTAAGGGGATTCGCTAAGTGAATTTCTTGGTAGGATGCTGAGAATATGCAGAACCGAAAATGTAGAGATAAATGGTTTAAAGAAGAGATATACATTCACATGGGAAAACACAGAGGGTAACCATTTAGAAGAGTATCAACCAAGGCATAAAAATTAGTTGCAATAAGGTGCAAGACCAATTGCTCAACCATGAATCAACCAATGCTGAAAATCAATCACAAGAGGGTGCAAGACCAATCACACAACCATGAATCAATCAATAGGGGTAGACAACTGGGCATAAACATCCTTTGCTCATAATCCACACACAAAAAAGCAAGGAATTAGGATCTATAAGTATATTAACACCAAAGTGAGGACCGTCGATATGACTCCTGGAGGACTGCGCAGGCATGGAATGATGATCTAGGGTTGAGGAAAAAGTAAAAAGAACAACTCTTCACAACAAAACAATAAAACCAATAGGATAGTCACAATGTTCATGGATTGATTACCAAGGGAATCAAGTCAAGCAGTGATCTTAAGGCTATGGGAAATTAAATTCTCGATTAAAATGCTAAGTCAAACACTTCCTTTACCCAATTAAAAGTACAAAAATGAAAGAGTAAGGTCAATAGTAATCTCTCATGCAAAATAAAAGCATGTGTACCATGGCCCAAGGTTACAGATTTGAGTCGTTGTCTCATGCGCTCTGTGCATCTCTCTCTCCCTCTTTTCGACCACTGTGACTTCACCGGTACCTCCTAGCCAAAGCTAGGGGTACTCTTCTTCCCCCTTATCCCCTCGATCCGCAAAGGGGCCATGCACAAAACCAAAGAACACCTAACTCTCAGCTCACCTCGCAAGGCCGAGCTACCACTCCTCACCGAGCTGGGTATCCCAACTCCCACAAGATAAGTCAGTCAAGTCTAAAATTATGCAGTGTAACATTACACATCTAGGCAGACATCCATCCTCCTCCTCTTCCCTCCTTTATATAGAGTTTCTAAGTCAATTCTTTCCCAATTCCCCATTTAATTTATTTTTCAATAATTTAATTAAGAAAAATCCTCCCTGTACATGTGTCACCCATCCCCTTCGTTGCACTAGAAATTAATTTCATTATCTATTTAATTACTCCTATTTTCGTCACCCACCTAAAAGCATTCCTAGAATAGCTCCTAGGTGTCCCCAAATTCCCTTACACATTTTAATGACTTACCCCATTACTAATCTACTAGTTGAGTTCAATTTAGAAAGTTATTAAAGGAAAGATACCTTACTAAGTTAGTCATTCTACTTTTTCTTTATGTTTCCCTTTCTCTTTATGTTTCCCCATTTTCCCCTTAGTTTCCTAATTCTCTTAAATTTCCCTCTTTCCCTTTTTATCTAAAACTCAATTTAGCAAGTTTAGGAAATTATCTTTTTCCCCTTTTTCTTTTTAATTAATGAATTTTTAATTAGCATTAGTAACAAAACAATTATTTCCCTTTTTCTTAAAAATGAAATCCCCGAAATTAATTTGATTTTTATAAATTAATTGAAAGGCTTACCCCCTTCTCGTCACATGTTGAATGATGATTAATAGTATTATTTATTAATTAATTTTTTTATTTATTAATTTTTTTTCTACCACATTTATCACTTATACCTAGATTTTATTTTCCTACGATGGATGACATTTTATTAGAGAAATGTTTTTTAAATATTTCTTGTCACATTATTCATTCTAAGGCTATCTAGGTTTATTCACTTATTAGTTAACAATAAGACATGCCATTCAGGATGCACAAGGTGCTCCAAGGTTGCCACTCACCTCATTATGTTTCCCTTGTACGACGTGCCCTTCAGGACACACTATGTGCTCCAAGGGTTCCACTCACCTACTTCTGTTTCCCTTGCGTGACGTTCCCTTCAGGATGCACCACATGCTCCAAGGGTGCCACACACCTCTTGAATAACTTGGTAGACATAACAAATATCTGGAGTCAATACTCCATGAGGTGATCTTGTGGGAGACTACGGACCTCTAAGGAATAAGGCCCATGCCTTATTGAGCACCCCTTGGAATCATCGTGCGATATTGTTGCAGTCTGCCCTCATGGCATTGTGGGTCTTCTCGAACTAGGTAATTGTTAACCTACAGTTCGAGCCATGGTAGGAGTTCTAGTAGGTTGTGGCAGGGCTGTTGTCCACACCTCTCCCTCAATTTCCCTGGTAGTCATGCGTGACCCCTCTACTCCACATGTGAGTCCGGTCGGCAAGCTATCGTTAGCCTGCATCATAAACTAATCATGTCATAAATGATATCCATAATCATTAAATCTAATCAGATGCACATATGTCATATATACAACAATATAACCCATTAGTCCACTCCTTGACTCGATACGAAGTCCAAGGGTTTCATCGATGCCTCTGCACCCTCAAGGTCCAAAATCCTACAGACTCAGGAGAACCCACTCAATAGCACCTGTATATATCAATACAACAAAATAACATGTCATCATATCCATAATACATCATAATCATAATCAAATTCCCAATAGTATAATAATCTGGATCACTTGTAAGAAAGTGTCCTAAAAGAATAAGTTTGCTCAATGCACGGAAGAGTGGGATGTTACAAATGGACCCAAGTTTTTTTGTTGTAAATATGACTCATTATTGTATTCTCATGCTTGATAATAAGTAGAAATGGATGAGATCCAAAGTGGTCCCCTTATGGTGAAATACCTCACACGAAGACGCTTTACGGATTGAGTTATCCTAGAAGTATGGTTAGAGAACCCATTCTTATTTTTGGAATAATGAAATGAAGGTCAGTGAATTTGTAAGTGAAACTATCCTATATGTATATTTCTTTTTATTCCATTTTCGGTGGTATGTGGAATGTCAAATAACTCCTCACGATTAGAGATTTATGGCCATGAGAGGTTGGAGAACCTAGGTTTGGGTAATGGAACCAAGCTTGTTTGATGGATAATGGTATGAATTTTGATATATTTGCAGGTAATACTATTCTATATGGATATTACATGTCATTCCATTTCTGGTGGTATGTGGAATGTCACATAACTCCTCACGGTTTGAGAGTTATGGCCTTACGAAGTTGGTGAACCCTCACATGTCATCTAGAAACCCCAAAAGGTCAAAGTAGTCAAAGTGGTTTAAGAGATTTTAGAAGGTAAATAAGAAAGTGAATTGATGAGTTTACTATAATTCAAAGTGAATTCAAATGAATAATTTAAATAATAGATTTAATGGAGAAATTATAAGTGGGTTAACCCTAAAATAAGGAATGTGGGAAAAGTGGCCTCGAAGATGTTTTTAAGGAAGCTACTTGGAGACTATAAATAAGAGTAAAGTCTATCTCATTTAATATAACACTTGAGAATATTAAATATATATAGGTGTTTGAGGTAATCAAAGGATATCTAAGCTGAATTTCTGAGGGAAGGTGAAGAAAATAAGGCCATAATTCAAGGAAGGATAAATTCTTTTGATGTTGCTTTCTAAGGTATGTTATTTATAGGTCATCTCACCATTTTCAAAATAATTTTTTTTCCAGAATGATTCAAATCGTGAAATTTCTATGCCATTGAGGAAACATATCCAATAATCTGTGGTAAAATATTCATCTTGTGGTTCGTTGTATTATTAGAGTTTGGGGTTGTTCCTGAAACTAGTATAAAATAGGTGTTTTGGGTAAAAACGTCATAACTTCTTCATAACAGATCCAAATTAAGTAAGACCAAATGTGTTGTTTAGAGTACAGTCTGTAGTATTATTTATGACATTTTTAGATCAATTCAACAAATATTTCATGCGAGACACGCTCTACAATTTCTCTCTCTAGAATAAGCCAAAATTTAGCAAGGTGTGCCATTTTTTCTATAACTCCTTTTACGAGAGGTTCCAAGTAGTGACACCTGGGGGAATTGCATAAGAAACACTGAAGAACATTGTGTATCAACTTTATATCTTTATTCATTACAGGTACAAAGTTAATATTATTCCAAGTTAGGGTTGTTGACTAATCCAAAACTAGTCATGTGAGACTAAAGAAAAGTTTGATGAAAATGCTATTCTCTTGTTGTTAAAGTTAAGGAAGGTTTGTAGGTATGTGATCATATACACTAGGTCTATTACAGAGTTAAAAATCATATTTGGATGATTAAATTTATGAGGTATTTGGGTTAAGGTACATGTCATGTACATGGTTGAGACAAGTAGTTAATGAGTTGGGACATACATGAGGTGTATAGTTGATGATGTTGGTACATATTGATCATTAGTTGACACAAGATTTGTACATATTTGGTACATGGCTGGTTGCACTCATTTATGGTACAGGTTGATTATAGGTTGTTTGGTACAGTTTGGTGCATGGTTGATGCACTTGTTTATGGTACAGGTTAATTACAGGTTGAGGTATAGTTTGATGTATGGTTCAACTTTATTGGTACAGGTTTACAACGGTATATATCACAGTGATAGTGTGACAGTGGTTCCATCATTATCCTTCTACTTCAAGTTCATTGGAAGACTCAAGAACAAGTGGTTGTAGCCACCTTCTGGTTGTAGTCGAAGAACAAATGGGGTTGTAGGAAAAGAACAAATGGATTTGTAGCGGAAGAACATAGGGGGTTGTAGCCTCCTTCTGGTTGTAGCTAGAAAATTGGGGAGTTGGAGCTTCCCTTAGGTTGTAGCCTAAGAAACTAAGGGGTTGGAGCCTCCTTCCAGATGTAGCTAGAAAACAAAGGAATTTGGTGCTTCCAATGAATGTAATTATTCAATACATATAAGAAAAAGGGTGAAATCATGAAGATGGGTTACACTTTTGCTTGTTTTATGAGAAAAAAAAAATGTAGTTTCACAAGTTCTTCAACTTCCAGCATACAAAAGTATTTTTATTATTTATAATTTCACTTTACATTAAAAATAAAACTTGTGAAGAATTTTGTTAGCTTTCTGATGACTATTTTTCAATTTTTTTTTAATGACGATTTGATTTGTCAATTTGACAATTGTTTAACAGTATGTTCCTTAAACATGAAAGGAATGATAATGAGTAACTTTTTTCTACAACAATGTATCTATTATTAAACTTATGTTTTTAAGAAACGAAATATACTGCAACAATCTAGAGAGAATATATTTTATTATGACTATAATTTTGAATCTAACAGATGCATATTATAATTTCTAGAATTTTTTGAAGTTGATGAAGATGAAAACGTTGCATATGTTAAACACATGTTTTTCTACACCTTGTATCTATCTTAATTTTTAATTAAAACTAAAATTTAAAGATACCCTTTTGAAAAGAACAATTTAAGGATTATGAATATATTTTTTTCTAAATTTTTAACTATATATTTTTAGAGATACCGATATTTCATTTCACCGAATCATAAGGTCTCCTGAAAATATTATGCAATGATTTTTTTTAAATATTAAATAAAATTAGATAAAATTAAAGAAAATGAAAACAAATTACAGGAATTGAAAGTAGATTAAATTTTGGAAATGCTGGTGTCAGTTTTGAAACCAAATTGCCGGTATTTTTAGGAGTCCGCAACCTCTATAGTTCAGGCAAGCTTGGGGCAATTCTCTGGTTTTTGTTTTCAGTCCTAATTTCATGTTTTTGGCTAAAAACTAGTTTTTAACAAAATCTGTTAAAAATAAACGTTTCGACCGAAATATGCTTACCATAGGAAAATAATTCATCCAAAAAAATTATACAGGAATTTTGAGGGCGTCGTGAGGGCTCCGTTCAACTTGACGTGCAAATTTTCGACCGAAAAAATTCCTAGAAACATTTTTTCGACCGAAAAATTGCCGCTAAGAATTTTTGAGACCCGATTGTCACGAAAGTGTTACCCATATTCATGATTTTACCCAAAAGCATTCTATGGTTTTCTCCCTCTTTGCGTTTCCATGTAAAACACTGGTGTACTGTGTATGTGTATGATTGTTCATTTGTTCATTACTCATTATTGGATGATAATTCTACATTGATATAACACTTGGATTATTTGGTTTAAAAAGGATTATAATTGCTTTATTACTAATTCACCCCCCCCCCCTCTCAGTAATCCAACAGGATGAGCCATTGTTGTAGGAAATTTCATTTGAGGGAATTTGTAAGTTCTCCACCTTTGAATGTATGAAATCAACT
The DNA here is from genome assembly GCA_009831015.1 of Picea engelmannii. NCBI lineage: Eukaryota > Viridiplantae > Streptophyta > Pinopsida > Pinales > Pinaceae > Picea > Picea engelmannii. Next base: position 140,449 of record ML793356.1, on the reverse strand, counting down.
TTATCGTGGTGCTATTTCATTGTCATTCGATGCTCTATCAAAATATCTAGAATTAGGGAGACACAAACTTGCAGACTTTGGTGGGCTACATGGAGACTCTAAATTTCTTGTTCCTTTGAGATAGGGCATTCTTCTTGGGTATTTGAACGTCTCCATCCATGATGCATTGTCTCATATTGGAGAAGAAATAAACCTTTTGGGGCTACATTCTCCGGGCAACCCTGCTTCTCCCTGAATTACCTGCAATTACACAAAGTATCGACAAACTAGGAGATAGAGGCTCAGTGAATGTGAGACAAACTGAGTCCTTCCTCTAAGGATTTATTTTTCTAACCTCCAAACACTTCTTGATAATTAAATATAGTGGGAACTCACTGCAAAATTTACCACCTTGAGCATCCTTCAATAATTTGATGAAAGTTTCCCCAACACAATTTATCTGATCGCCCATGAATCTGTTTATACATGAGAAGGGATGTCTCCTATTCTTCCCATGTGAGAAATATGATGTACTAATGTCGCTATAACTCCTCCTAATAAAATACTGACATGGGTGTTGTACTTTCCTTGTACTGAAAACTGTTATCATCTCACTCTTGATTGTCCTTTCCTTAACTATATTTTTCTTTTGCAGTTTAATCCCACCTTTGCCATGCTCAATATAATCTAGATGTAAATGAGATGACATCCCGACATACAACAAATGTGAAATCGGGGAAGGTGTTTTTCTAGTCTCTGATGATAATGATATGTTTAATTCCCTTCTATGTGATAATTTGCACTCCCTTGAATAATGCATATACTTTTTCTTGACTGTTGGTGGTGATGCCAAGAATCTAAGAAAATCGAATTTTGAATGTCCACGGGTAGTGTCAATAGTAATAAATACATTAATGTATTAATTTTTAATTAATTAATAGAATTATGTAATGCATTAATACATTAATGTTTAAATTAAAATACTAATAATAAATTTAATAAACTATAAATTTAATGTATTTATACTATATTAATGTATGAATATTGTATTAAAGTACTAATACTTTAATGTTTATTTATTTATGTAATAATATTATAATGTATTTTTTACTTTATTAATTTACTATTAATACTTTAATACTTTAGTACCTTCTTAACCTATTATTGTTTTATTAATGTATTAATAATTTAAGAATGTATTTCTAATGTATTAAGTTATTATTATTTTGTTAGTGTATTATTGCTTTATTAATGTAATACATTACTCTATTTATACTTTAACAATGCATTAACTAAAAATGTATTAATCAATTAATATATTAGATTATTAAAGAGTTAATTAATTAATATTTTTCATTATTACATTACAAATTAATACTTTAATTATTAATTTATGTATTATTTAATTAACAAATTAATATGTATTACTTTAATCTATTAATGTACTTTTAAATATTTTAATACTTTATTAATGTATTATTTTATTAATAAAATCATAATGAGGGAGAGTTGGTTGAACATCTTCTACAATTAGGGCTTTCTATTTTCCTCACATGTTGGGTATATGTTATATTCTTTGTAAAATTGATCTCACTTACTGTATAGATTGTTGGTCTTACTCGTTTGGCATTCTAGGTTAAAAATCCTTGCATAATGCGTGTCGTTTTATTAAGAATCGGTTTGAAATAATTAATCGACAAGGTTCAAATCTACACCACCCTAGTTTTTGGTGCATCAAGGTGACTTGAGAGTGGATTTGTTGATGGCAACAACTGGTTATCAATCCTACTTGTTGTGAAGGCTATATTTTCTAGTGCGTTGCTTATGTATGTTTCTAACATGATCATTCATGTTTCCATCATGCATATTCCTTCCCCTTCCATTGTCGTTGGTGAGTGAATAGTTTCCAAAAGGCACAATTTAATCCCGAGTTTGGACTTGGGGCACTTTTTGGAAAAGTATTACTCTATTATCCTATTGGACTGTGGTCTAGTTGGTAAGTTTTTTGGAACTTGGCTTAATCATCATATTGTTGTGGAATGTATTTCCAAGAATTGGCCTCATTAAGACCCCTTTTCTTTTTATTATGGGAACAATTTTTTTGTTTTTATTTTTAAAACCATTAAAGATGAGAACCATTTATTATGCTTAGGTCCTTACTTCATGGTTTCGAAGGGATTTTTTCTTTCCCATGGAACCCTTAAATTCAACCCATACATGGAGATCTCTTATGCTATAGTTTGGATAAGACTTCCACACCTCTCCCTTATTTTCTGGGTTGAAGACAACTTCACAGACATTGGGAATAAACTAGGCCATTTTATAACCCATTCCGAGCCTAATGGAAATATTTACACAATCCTTCTTATTCGTTCCCTTTAACAAGAGGAAGCAAATCCAAAGTCATAGAGAGAAATAAGCAGGATTAAGAAATTAGGAATCTATTGGGGCTCTCAATGAACATTGGATAACATTATATATAGTGATGAGATAGCTTTGTGGCTCTCTTAATTATGTTTTCCTTTTATGTCTTCTAATGTAACCTATTTGTAAGGATATATTATTTCCAACAAGAGGTAGTAAGGGTGATTATAGGGAAGTCTTGGGCTTGGTTTAAAAGATTCAATGTGGAAATTTTGATTATTTTTTACTTTAGTATAGTTAGCAAAGTGACCTTTCTAAATAGCTTACTTAGTGTTTTTTTTTAATATATAATTTCCCCCCTTATATGTTAAAAAAATAATTACTCTATTAATATATTAATATTGTACTAATGCATTAATAATTTAATGTAATAATAAAATATTTTAATGTTTTGTATTTATGTAATTATATATCATTAATGTATTAATTAATAATAATTTAATATTTTTAATGTATTAATATTTTATCAATGTATTAATTAATTAATTAAATACATTAATGTATTAATGCATTAATATCTTAGTACATCAATGTATTGATACATTATTGTTTCCTAATGTCATGGACACAATTTCTATTGTCTGTACATTAATGTAATAATTAATTAATACATGAATTAATTCATATATTAATATTAGTACATTAATACTTTCAATTAATTAATACATTAATTTTCTAAGAACATGTTTATTGTCAACTAGCAACAACCACATTTAATTAAAAAGTGGTTGATTGTGATAGAGGCCATTAATTTTAAATGCAACCACTTTTTACTTAAATTTAAATGTGATTGTTACATAGGTTACAAATATCTTTTAAATTTGACCAGGTTACATCTAATTAAGCCATATGTGTCTCTCCTATTGGAATCCGTGATTTAATTCATCTTTTAATTACAAATTCGAATCTTATGGCCAACAATTAAAGATGTTGCATATTCTTAGTCTTACTCAATGCATGCGATTTAATCTTAATAACTTCCTCCCACTTATATATGCAACAAAAATTATTCTACCTTTTTACTAATTTACCTTTTCTATTTTTTCTTATAAGTGGCATGTGATTACATTTCACTATGCATTACACTCATCCTAAAATGCAACGGCATGCGACACTTTTCAAGTATTTACTAGGGATCACATTGTAGTGTATTTAGTAGGGATCACATTGTAGTGGCCAAGTTTTTATGAAGGTGAAGTGCTTAGGTGTGGTAATGATGGATGTCACTTTTAACCTGCATTAACTTAATGTAATCGCCTCATTAACATATTTCAAGTATTTAGAAGGGGTTCATTCTACAGATAAGAGTGGCCATGATCTCTCACACCTTAATCATACAAGAGGCACAATTATGTTTGATGATAGGTTTGGGTAGACTCTTAACGTTTTCAGAGGACGAATGGTTAGGTTATTTAAACACTAACTTCTATATGAACTAGCTCATGTTTATTTGTTAACTGCAAGTAATAAGTTACAATAAGCTTTTGAAATTTATATTTTAGGTCTTTTAGAAGTTAATATTTTGAAATTTAGATTTTAAGTTTTTTAAGAGTTTGGATTGGAAATGTATTTATCCGATTTATTGATTAGTTTTTAATTTTTAAGAATAAGCTATGCACTTTTGGTGAGCAACATGAATCATATACATTTTAACGATCTCTTGTATTCAATGTTTTGGTTTCACTCTCCCTCTAAAATCTAAGTCGTTTATTTTAATCTAAATTTTTTAAATCCTCCATACAATCAAAGAATGCAATCAATGACCAACAACATGAATCATATACCTCTTAATGACCTTTTATTTTAATCTAAATTTTTTAAATCCTCCACACAACCAGATAATGCACAGATAATGCAATCAATAGATAGAAACATGAATCATATACTTCTTAATAACCTCTTGTATACAATGGTTTGGTTATGCATTCAATGGCGAGCAACAAGAATCACATACCTCTTAACGACTTCTTGTATTTAATGGTTTGGTTTAGCTCTGTCCTTGAAATCTAACTCTTTTATTTTAATCTAGTTTTTTTAAATCCTCCACTTAACCGAGAAATGCAATCAACAATAACTGGGGAAAACAAAATCGTGACATAAGACTTGCTTGACAGTGGGAAGATAGCCCGAGAAACACTAAATTCAACTGTAAATCAAATAGAAGGCCAAACATAATTTTGTTGGCAATGAAAATAGCAAAAAATGAACAAGTGTGAGGGTAACATTGGTAAAAATCCTCTGACAATACAATTCTACTTATGAAACCAAATAGTCATGAAATGTGTACTCACACAAAACATTCCGTCATATTTTTGTTTCTCAATATTGTTTCTTTGTTCCTTATTTTACATCCTCCATTGGAATATCCTTTATTTTAGCTTCTTTTACATGCTCATCTATGTGAGTGTTGAGGAGGCAGATATTTAAAATGGTTTTCTCTTTTTCTTTAATATGATATGGCACCTATTTTTCCTTTTCTAGTGAGACAATGGCACATGGATTTGAGGCTCCTTTCATGTTGAGCCTTGTTCTAAACGCAAAAAGTGGAAAATTTTCTTATATACTGTGTAATACCATGTTGTTTAATTGTGTTAGGAACAAAAGTGAGTACGTGGTCATTCTTAACGAGAAGCAAACATAAAAAAATCACTATTGAAATCTTATCAGTATATCCGAAATGAGGGCACTGTATATTGATGATAATCGAATATATTTAAAGGACAAAAATGAATTTTCTAGGGAGTATACTAGTTTTTGGTTACAGTCCCATGAAATCAAGAGTCCACTCTCATAAGCACGACTTGCACATTGCATGAATCGAAGATTTAAATACAACTTCTAGTGCGTAATACCATGTTATTTAATTGTGTTAGAAACAAACGTGAGTACATGGTCATTCCAAATGAGGAGAAAACCTAAAAAAATTCACTACTGAAATCTTATGAGTATATTTGAAATGAGGGCACAATATATTAATGATAATCGCACATATTTAAAGAGAAAAATGAATTTTTTTTTAGGGAGAATGCGAGTTTCTGGTTACAATCCCATAAAATCAAGAATCCACTCTCATAAGCATGAATGACAAATTGCATGAATCGAAGATTTAAATATAACCTTAATTTCCACTCAATGGTGTGTAATTATTGTAAGAGTTTTTAGTTCCTTGATATGAGAGAATAATATAAGTTTATATAAACTTATATTATTCTCTCATAAGCATGAATGACAAATTGCATGAATCGAAGATTTAAATATAACCTTAATTTCCACTCAATGGTGTGTAATTATTGTAAGAGTTTTTAGTTCCTTGATATGTGGTTGGGTAATAAGTTTATATAAACTTATATTATTCTCTTATAAGCATGAATGACAAATTGCATGAATAGAAGATTTAAATATAACCTTAATTTCCACTCAATGGTTTGTAATTATTGTAAGAGTTTTTAGTTCCTTGATATGTGGTTGGGTAATAAGTTTATATAAACTTATATTATATTATCAAGTAAAACTAGTAAGTTTATTAATATGTCATATTATTACATTCTTAATATAAACCATTATTATTAAATATTATTACCTTAATTACTAATATAAATTTAATATTAAATTTAACATCAAATTTAAATTATATATATATATATATATATATATATATATATATATATATATATATATATATATATATATATATTAAATAATATATTAAAGGAGTTTTTTAATAATATTTGATAATAATGTCCTTTTTAGTATTAGTTTTTAGTAATATTTAATAATGAGTTTATATTAGTTTTAATAAAATTTAATAATGTTGTATTAATGTATTATCACATTATTTAATATAAATAATATTTAATATAAACTTTTTTAATACATCTTTTAATGTATTAAAGGAGTTTTTAGTAATATGGAATAATAATGCTTTATTTTAATAATGTAATAATATTAAGTTTATATTAATAAGTTTTGTTGGGTAATAAATTTATATTAATAAAGTAGTTTATCACAATAATCACAGTGTTAGGCTTCATGAGTATGCATCAACTATCTGAGTTGATGATATCCTTCTGGAAACCCATTCTTGGATATTGCCCCAAATTCAGTCTTCTTTCAAATCACTAGTTGGTGTTCCACCTTCTTTCTAGAAGTGATCTTCTGCACATTTTTTGCTCTCCATGGATTTTTGGCAAAGGTGTCTTAATGTTGAAAAGGTGGCTCCCGAGATTCAATCCCTTACTAGAAAACTTCAGGAAAATAAGCTTTTGGATCCTTCTACTAGATTTTCCTATTGAGTTCTAGTCCATCCGGATTTTTGAACTGATAGCGAACTATGTTGGTAAGTTTATATATTTTGATGAATTTCCTCTCCGCAAACATAACAAGAGGTTAGTTTGTCTCCTGGTCAAACTAGACCTAGACAGAGATATTCCATCAGGGATGTCCATTTCCTGCAAGCAGTCAACTTTTGGAAGGAGCCTTTGAATTGACATGTCTGCTGGAAAATGGGACATATCAATTCAAGTTGATCGACTTCCATGGTTCGATCTTAGAGTCTCATTCCTTGTGCGACTACTTATGAAACTACTAAAGATTCAGAAGCGGGCCCTATCAAAAGTGGCTCACTTCTAGGTAAGATGCGGTTATTTTTCCCCTCCTTTGTCAATAAGTTGTCCTTAGTTGGAATTGACTACCTAAAGTGTAATGAAAAGTGGGTTCTTGATTTATTTGGAGATTTATGGGGCCTTCTTATGAAAATTCTTGAGAAGTCAGTCAATAATTATGCTCTGCGACCCATGGGATTTGACTTTGACAGTCCTAAATATTTACAGTCTTCCCCCCCTCTTGATGATGCTCCTTTGGATGTTGTGCCTCTCTCTTTTGTGGAACGTGAAGCAAACCATACTAAAGATACTTTATCATTTGATGGATGTATCTGTCATGGGTGACCCCCACAGTAAGGTTTTTAACCTTGCTTCCTTAACCCCTGATGATTGTGTTGTTTTTACTCCCAATCACCTTCCTAAGTCTGTGGTTTCCCTTGCTCCCAAACCCTTACCTATTTCTAACCTATCTAATCTTCCTCCCTCTACCTCACTTCATTCTAATGTCACTATTAGAGAAAAAATCATAGCCTGACTACCTAAATATTCTCTAGGAGAAATAGAGGGAGGTTTAGCCTCTTTTGATGATCTAGAATACTCTTTACAAAATTTGGCTTGCCCATTGCCCACGACCCTTCTTGTTTCCTTAGATATTGATCCTGGTTTGTCTTCCTCTTTAGCCCTTAGAGCATGCCATCTGATCCTCCAGGTTCATTTATGATCGTCCTTTCCCTAAATATTCATGGTTTTGGGTGACCCCATAAAACTGCCTCCCTTAAAGCTCTTTTTTCATAGATTAACCCTGACATAATTTTTCTCCAAGAAACCTCAATAAGCAGTGACAAGGCTCTTAGGATTTTCCATCAATGTGTTCCTTCTTGGAATGCTATGGCTCTAGACCGTTTTGGACGCTCCAGTGGATTGTTGAGTGGTTGGAATCCAGCCTTTGTTGAGCTATCTTCTCTTGATACCCTTAAAGGTATTTATTTGGAAGGAAGGATTAAGAAGTCAACGGATAAAGATAAATTGATAAATTGTTATGCCTCCTATAAGGATAGGGAATTATTATTGCTCACTATTATTCAATCTAGATTATTGAATGAAAAAGGAATTATAGTGGGCGAAGATGTAAACTTCACACTTTCTACAAGGGAATTTGTGGGGGCTTCATCTAGATTAGACCCTCTCTTAGAATTCTTCACAAGTCTCATTCATTCCTCTAGTTTAGTGGATGTCCATCCTAATAAACTTACTCCTACATGGCAAAATGGAAGAGCAGGGTTTGTTGTTATAGCAAAGAGACTGGACCAATTCCTCCTTGATGATTACCTATTCAACAACAACAACAAGCTTAGATATTGGGTAATCAATTCTACCATTTTGGATCATAATCCGATCTACCTCCAACTGGACTCCTTCTCTCAAAAATATTCACCACCATTTAAGTTAAACTCTACTTGGATCAAGGATTAAGATTTTGCTTCACTCATTAAGAAACCATGGACTTCTATGAGTCAATGGTCAAATTCCTCCACTATCCAACTATTGTGTTCAAAATTAAAGAACCTAAAAAAATAGGTGATCCTTTGGCAAAGAGATAAGATAGTACAATTACAATCGTATTTTCTCCAAATAGAATCCAAGATGGAAGAAATATTTTATAAGTGTCCGACTCATATTTTTGAAACAAAATATTCTAGTTATTGAAGAAGATACTTGGCGATTCACAAGAGGGGATATTTGGCTCAACAGTGGAGATAAGAATACTAAATTTTTCCATAAATTTTCCACTATGAGGTGGTCACAGAATACAGTTTGGGATATTGAATATGATTCAAGTGTCCTCCACTCATCTGATTCGGATATTAAAAATATTTCTTTAAAACACCTCAAATCACAATTTAGGTCCATCGAGTCAGAAAATACATGAAGCCAACTCAAGGTACTTGAAATTTTGATAAAAACATTTAGTGAATCAGATTGTGAAGAGATCGTGATTCATATTTTATGAGTAGAACAAAATGAATACATATTATTAACAGGTGCTTAACACAAAATAATAAAGATACAGTAAAACTAGTTTTCTATTCAATAAGGAAATAAGATGAAACTGTAAAATGCAGCGGAAACAAGCTTGCTGGAATGGTGGCAGCTTATCTCTAAGAAGATATGTGACAGTTGCACTCATTCGCAAGAAGATGATTGAAATGATGCTCTAAAGGCCTTTTTTTACAATAAACAAGAATTCCAAAAACCCTAGACATGCAAAAACCTAACTGTAGGAGATGAAGCACCAAAAGTCATGTGGGCCCCGTTTGGGTAATTTAGTACATCAACTTCCTAAGGTCATAAGTTTTGCATACGATCTTTGTTTTAGGCGTATGATAGCCCTTTGGAAAGGTATCTTTGAGGAGATTCTTTTTGAGGGCTCAGTCATGCTTTCAATTATTATTGAGAAGCTTGATCCCGAAAAAATTTCATTTAGGCCATCAAAATGGCCCCGTAAGTTAAAACTGCTAAAAATAGTAAATTGCCAAAATTGTCAGAAAACTAATTTGAGCAAGTTGCAAAAGGTGGGTGGACATTGATATACACCTAGATCAATCCTCCTTCCTTAGGAATAAATGGTATCCATTGCGTTGAGTTCCCCCATTAGATGCGGATATTTCTATTGAATTTGGCCCCGGGTGAGCCACTTGCCTTGGTGTATGAGTTGCTCGTATTTGACGAATCGATAAAGATGGATCCTTTGTTATCGAGTGCCCTTGATCTGTGTGTCCACAATCTGATTGTTGGATGACTATTGTATGCAGTCGGGGTTGAGCTCTGTTGGTGTCATCTGCTCTCCTACGTCTGAGTTGTCCAATAATGGTGGGAAATAAGGGTGAGGGAGATCCACGTTGAACACTAGGTGCAGACCAAGGAAAGGAGGAATGTTGAGCTCAAAATAATTATCCTCCATAGCCTTGGTGATGGTGTACGACCCATAATAGAGTGGGAGAAGCTTCTGATGGGGTACTATAAGTCTTTCTTTCTGCAAGTACAACCAAACTTTGTCACCCACCTGAAACTTATGTGGCACCCAATGTTGATCATGGCACTACTTGTACTTATCATTAGACTTCTGTAGGATATCCTAAACCTTTTACTGGATGTGTTGGATCTGCTCAATGAACTAGTTTTCTTTGTCAGCTTCATTTGGAGCAGGAGATGATTCGGTCGAGGTGAACGCAAGGGGAAGTGAAACATGTATGGGACCCAATGGTTGGGCTCCCAACCCCACCTGAAAGGGGTTGTGGTCGATTAAGCTATGCAGGGATCAATTGTAGCTATGTTGGACATAAAGAAGGCTCTCATCCCATGTGTGAGGGTTCTTTGAATTGTACATGTGAAGGATATGCACAATCATTTGATTGACGACCTTGATTTGGCCATATGTCTGGGGGTGGAAGGCCGTGGATTTGGTGAGCTTGGTGTCCAGTAGTGAATAGAGGCTCGACAAGAATGTGATGAGAAATCGACTATCTCAATCTAAGACAATGGTTTGTGGGATTCCAAAATGTAAACAGACTCTTTCAAAGAAGATATTGGTAATGGCTTCTGCTGTGATGTTTTTCTTGCAAGCAACCAGAATCGCCATCTTAGAAAAGCGATCAAAAACCAAAAAAACATAGTCATTTCCTCACTTGGTGGACAGGAGGTCTGACCTATAGTCCATTGAGATGTATTCACATGGCCTGTAAGGATTAGGAAGAGGGGTGTACATGCCCTATTTCTTAGTGGTCAATTTGGCAATAGTGCAGGGAGTGCCATACCTGATATACTTGTTGACCTCCTGTCGAAGTTTCGGCCAGTAGAAATAATTTTGTAGCATCGCCACTGTCTTTTCAATGCTGGAGTTTCATACTGTTCAACTGTAGTGGGCTTCCCATATCATCTTCACTCACTCTCTTTATGGAACACATATATGGCCAAGACGACACAACAACCCATCCTGAAGATGGAAATTATCGACAACTACGTTTGCACCCAACATTTGGTAGGTCGTGGGGAAGTTTGGGTTTGTCTCATAGATTTGGGGCCATCTAGATATCCCATGGCCGCATGAGTCTAGCACCGTGGTGAGTGTCGCGACTAGAGGTCCGCTGAGGAAATAAACGACACGATTGGTTCTTCTTGTTTTATACTTGATGTTGAGGTGGAATCGTTGCAAGTATGTGGACCACTTTTGATGGTGATCATTCTATAATTTTCCTTCTGTCTGCATGAACTATAGTGGCTTATGATAAGTGTGGATTATTGTTTCCTTCCCAAGAATGCAATGTCTCCACCGGCAGTAGTATTTCACAACGGAGTACATTTATTTGTCATAAGTTACTTACAAACAACATTTGATAGTGTCTCACTATGATAGGCCGCAGGGTGGCTATGCTGAGTGATAATGGTGCCCATCGCATAGTCTGAAGCATCTATCTCGATTTGAAAGGGTTGTTGCAGGTCTGGTAGTGAATATAATGGGGTTGACCATAAGTGCTACTTCAAATCATCGAGCACTTTTTGTTGGGACCAAACCCACGCTAATTTCTCCTTACCACCACCCCTTGTTATTTGGCTAAGGGCCCATGCAATATGGGAGAATCCCAACACGAACCTGTGGTAGAAATTGGCAAGGCCCAAGGAGCTCTAAAGCTCAGTGAATGTGGTTGGCACTGGCCAGTCACATGTGACTTGGATCTTGGCTAGATCCACATGTACGTGATCATGATCAATTATGTAGCCCAGGTAATGGACCATGTCTATGCTGAAGGAGAATTTTTCCAAGTTGGCATATAGCTTGTGCTGCCGCAGGGTGTGTAGAACTTGTTGAACATGTTGCAAGTGTTCAGCCCAAGTCTTGTTGTAAATGAGAATGTCATCCAGATACACCACTACAAGAGTATTGGTGAATGGTCACAAGATATCATCCATCATCCTCATGAAAGTGGCTAGAGCATTTGTCAAACCAAATGGCATGACCAACCATTCAAAAATGACTTCCTTTGACTTGAAGGCAATTTTCCATACATCTATATGTTCTATCGGGACCTGATGGTAGCCGGAATTCAAATCAATCTTACTGAAGTATTTTTCCCCCATGAGTTGATTAAGGTGGTCGTCAATTCGAGGAATCAGGTACCTATTTCTGACAGTGATTTTATTCAAAGCCTGGTAATCAATGCAGAGTCGCCAAATTCCATCTTTCTTCTGTACTAGCATGATTAGGCTCCCACAAGGTGATGATATGGGATGGGTGTGCCTCTTATGGATCAGTTCTTTGATCTGTCTCTTGATCTACTCATTCTCTAAAAGAGAGAGGCGATAGACTAGCCCATTGGGTAGCATTTCACCGTGGGTCAGATCGATGAGGTTCTTGACCTGGAAGTGTAGAGGTACCCCGGTAGGTGAGGAGAAGATATATGAGTATTCTTCCATGACCTTATATACTTGCCTCTACTGTGTGGAGAGGTTGGCCGCAGAGACCCTAGATGTGGCTGTGATCTTTCTCTTATTCTGAGAGTGAATCACGAAGAAGACAAACTTTCCCATCTGAGAGATGACCTTCCTACATTTCTTAGCAGAGATCAATGAAATAGAACTAGGTGGGACTGCCTCAGGTATCATGTACAATTTCATGTTCAAAATAATAATAACACTACGAGGCCTAGACTCATATATAAGATGATGTTTCCATAAATAAGGTTGGCCCAAAATAACATCACAAACTTTGAGAAGAGAAACATCACACAATACCTCATCTTTGAAGGGCTTGATGTCATACGAGAGTCCACACTGTTGGATGACGTGGAGATCACTTCCTTGGCGGAGCCATCCAATGGTCTAGGGTTTTGGTTGTTGTGTTTTCGGCAGGGCCAACTGCTTGAAGACCTCTACTGATATGAGGTTCTTCTGGCTACTACTATGCACGATGAAGTGCAGTGGGGTGCCTTTTACCCACATCTATGAATGGAAGAGGCTTTCTCCGACTTATGGCTCATCTGGTTCACCAGGCTTTATCTTGGTGGTAGAAATGGTGGCACTAGGTTCCAATTCAATGATCCATATTCCCCTTTCTAGTTCCTTCTCAAAGTCTAAACCCGCATCTGATTCAAAGGATTTCACGTTCGCCACTAGTGACTGCTTTGAGCGACAATCAGTAGTGTTATGCCAAGGGATCTTATGGAAGTCTTACCACTTCTCGATATCTTTCTTTGTCTTTTCGGTGTCCTTATTTGCTTGCGTCTTGGAATGGTTGTATCAATACTATCCATATTTTCTTTGTCCTTTATTCTGTGGGTTGGGGCTGCCCTTTCCTTAATTTTGTTGTGAGGGGTTCCCAGGCCCAAATTTCCGCGTCTTTTGTTTGATCTTCTACTCGATTTTGATGGCATATTGGTAGGTCACGCCCAAGGATGATATGTCCAAAAATTCCATTTCTATCTAGATGTATCTATGCAAATCATTGCGATACTTGAGCACTGGATGTTGCTTCGAATATTTGATACCCATCTTGGTGCACAAAGTTTGAAAGCTATTCATGAAATCTGGCACTGCTTCGTCTCTTTCTTGTCGTAGTGTGCTCCATTTGGTATACAAGTTGTCATAACTTCCGAAAGGGTAGTATTGTTCCTTAAAAACATCCCTAAAGGAATCCTAGGTGGTCGTGACTGTAAATAATGAGGGTTCCTCTATTTCCTTTTTCTCACAGAAAGTTTCCCACCAATCTTTGACATGGGGAATGACTTTGAGGAGCACAAAAGTAATCTTTTCTCTATTTGAAAAGTTATGGATAGAAAAATACCCTTCTAGTAGATTCAACCACTTGTCTAAAACACCTACCTCTATCTGAAATTCAAATATAGGAATATCAAAGTTTATTTGTACCTTGAAGGGTGTGGCGCCTTTGGTCAAAGAAGATGCGTTGTCTCTTGGTAGCCATCGAAGTATTTGCATGGAACTATCCATCATCTTGTTCCTTTGTTGTGTGATGGATTCCTCAATCAATAGTTTGAAAGGATATCCTATCCTGTCATCTGTATTTTATCCTTCCATGACAGGTCACTTGGGTGTGTGATAGTTTTTTTCCTCAAGACAAACAAGCTCGAGACCCAACTCTTAAATTGTACTCTGACCTCGTTGGGGACATGCATTAAGACGACAAGGAGCAGACCGCTCTAATAACACTAATACATATTTTATGAGAAGAAATAAATGACTACATATTATTAACAGTTTCTTAACACAAAATAACAGAGATACATTGAAACTAGTTTTCTATTCAATAAGGAAATAAGCTGAAACTGTAAAATGTAGCGGAAATAAGCTTGCTAGAATGGTGGCGGCTTATCTTTGAGAAGAGATGTGATGGTTGCGCTCATTTGCAAGAATATGATTGCAATGAGGATATGAAGTATTTTTTTTTAAATAAAAATGAATTCCAAAAACCCTACATATCCAAAAACGTAACCATAGGATATGAGGCGCCAAAATTCATGTGGGCCCCGTTTGGGTAAGTTAGTACATCAACTTCCCGAGGTTGTAACTTTTGCATACGATCTTCGTTTTAGGTGTATGATAGCTCGTTGGAAAGGTATCGTAGAGGAGAATATTTTTTTGGGCTCAATTATGCCTTTGAATATCATTTATAATCTTAATACCGAAAAATATTCATTTAGGCCCTCAAAATGGCCCCGAAAGTTAAAACTGCTAAAAATAGTAAATTGCCAAAATTGTCAGAAAACTCTTTTGAGCCAGTTGGAAAAGGTGGGTGGCCCCCGATATCCACGTGGATCAGAGTGTTAAATAAGTTAAGATTAATGAATTTAAATATACAATTTTCAAAATGCCTAACGACAAAATCCCAAGCGCCGATGGTTGGACACAAGAAATTTTCCAGTTTTTTTTCAAGATCTTGGGGGGGGGGGGTGTTCACATGGATGTCGAAGAATCTAGTGTCTGTATTTATTCTAGGTTCACTTAATTCCACCTTCTTTTCACTTATTCTCAAAGTTAATAAACCAAGGAATCTTCATGATTTCAAACCAATCACACTTTGTAATTTCATATACAAAGTCATCTCCAAGATTATTTCTACAAGGATTAAATCAAAATTACCAGTTTGTATTTTACATGAACAGTTTGGATTCTTAAAGGAACGCTTATTTTTTTATTTTGTTGGCATAGCACAAGAATTCTTACACTCTGCTAAGACAAAGAAACTTAGGACAATTATACTCAAGCTGGATATGAAAAAAACTTATGATAAGGTAAGATGGAATTTTCTCAGGATTTTGTTAAATCAGATTAGATTAAATTGGGAGATATCCTAGTGGATCATGGATTGTATTACCATAGTAAATATGGAAATATTAATTAATGGTTCCCCAACATATTTCTTCCAAAGTCATTGTGGACTCCAACAGGGTTGTCCCCTTTCTCCGCTATTGTTTCTTCTGGTTGTAGAATGTCTTAGTAGATTATTGAGGAAAGTTGTTGAATAAGGGTCCTTTAATGAATTCAAATTTTCCACCAAAATCACTATGACACATCTTCTCTTCATAGATGGCGCCTTAATCCTAGGGGGGGGGGGATATAAAGAATGGCTAAAATTTAAATCAATCTTAGAATTTTTTTGTACAACATCACGTATGGAGGTCAACTGTCAAAAATATATTTTTCTAGCATCAAACATTGACTCCAGTCTTAAACAAAGAATATTTTCAGAGTTCATCATTATGTTCATAAACTTGGAGGAAGGAATGAAATATCTAGGTTTTTTGTTTAAAACCAAATGGATACAGAATAGTGGATTGGAATTGGTTGATTGAGAATGTTGTTAAAATAATTAACATTTGGACATATCGATGGCTCTCTCTAGGTGGAAGATTGGTTTTAGTGAAAGTTGTGCTCCAAATTATTCATGTGTATTGGTTCAGTTTAGCGAAGGTTGCTTCCTCTACTATGTACAAAATTCAACACCTTATGGAAATGTTTTTACGGAGAGGAGCGAACAAAACAATATATTTTCATTTATCCAAGTGGAAAACCATTGTAACTCATAAGAAACAATTTTTGGGTTTTCCAAATCTTTAGCTGCTAAATCCTATTGGAGGGGGATATTTGGTAATAGTGTTTGGAGTCAAATTCTTAAAGGAAAATATATAAAAGGAGTCAACTTGACTTCTTGAATAAAGAAAGGAAACTTCAAGTACCCTAATGCCTCTATATTTTGGAAAACAATTATGTGCTCTTTTCATATCATTAAGGAGTGGTTGGCATGGGAAATAGGGAGGGAAAATCAAGTTATTATTGAAAAGGATCCTTTCATTGGAGATAATTATTCATCTAAAATTTCTTAACCTTTAATCCATTTCCTCAATAATAAGGGTATATTTTCCATTGCACAAGCAGTCATTCCAAACACACTTTGCAATTCACAAATTTGAATAAATGCCAACCAACTTGGTTTACAATGAGACCTATTAGATGAATGGAACAATTTCATTACAATTTTGAAAAGCAGTGGAGTTTCACTTAATAATTCAAATGATAAAATTATTTGGTCTTGGAACATGGATTTTGGATCAGTTCCTACAGACTTAACATATCAATGTATTTCTAGTAATTCACATAACGGTGTTTCTAAATGGTGGTATAAGTCCATTTGGAAAGTTAATATAACAAGAAAAATTATATTTTTCATGTGGTTATGCTTAAAAGTTTGTATCCTCAATGGTGTAAATTATAAGAAAAGGGGAGGCATTGGACCTGTTGTTTACAGTTTATGTCTCAAGGATGATGAGACAACGAAACATCTACTCATATGTTGTGAAGACACTCAATACATTTTGAAAGAAATATTAACCTCCCTTGATTTTTCAGATGCATGGATGCAATCTACTCTAGAAATAAACTTATTGCATTGGTCTACAAAATATCCAAGGATAATATTTATACCCTTTTTGGTTAGCTAGAGAATTTGGAAGTACAGGAACAAAATCTTCTTCGAAAATTGGAAAAGAGAGGGCTATAGAATTATTTCCATAATTATACATGATATTAAAGAACTTAAAAGCAAGGGAGAAGTGCACAAAGTGGACTTTATCCCAAACCCAATCTTCTTTGATGAAAATCCAATAGGTTTCTTTGATGGTGCAACTGTGAATGACAACTGTGGTGTTGTAATTTTCATAAAATTAAGTGTTGATCATAGTTATAAGACACACTTTATATGAGGAAAAGGTAATAATATGAAGGCTGAAATTTTGGGTCTTTGGGGACTTCTTTTCTTTTCATAGAGACTATCCATAAGAAATTTGATGGTAGCTAGTGACTCCAAAGTCACTATTGACTAGATTAATGACTACTTAAATATGAACCTAATTTATCTACACAGCTGGAAAGAAAAAATTAAATGCTTAAAGGACAGTTTTCAAGGAATTCCCTTCATACATATCCATAGAGAATTAAACACTATGGAAGATCAACTCTCCAAAAAATCTTTGGACAACCCCATGGGTTGATTTTTTTATGAGGAGATCTTCAAAGAAAATGTTTTAAATACTAATAGTTTTTTTATTTTCTAATGTTGCATTCCAATGTAACTAGACAATAGAAGGATGTTTACTTTTTATTTTTTTTGATAAGTAAGAATATGATATGTAAAGCAATTGACAACTGTTAATAGGAAATCTCTAGAAACTTGCTCAAAAGTATAGATCAAGATATCAAGATTTTGAGGAGATATTAGTAACTATTGATCTTATAGATATTTTTTGTAATATTGAAAGAACACTTGATTATAATAGAATAACAGTGGATCTATTTTTTCTGTATGAAAAAAAAAATCATCCTAATACCCTAAAAATTATATTAATAAAAAATTAATATCATATAATAAGTATTATTATCACAACAATACCATGTTAATTCCCTATACATTAACATAATGTATTAATGTATTATCACATTATTATTAATCCAGAAATTACCTAGATAGGTATAGGGATAAGGTTATTACGTTGGTAATAATTTTTTATTAATGTTTAATAATAACTTATTAATGTATTACTACATATTGCATTAATAATGTATTGATGTATTACTACATTTATATAATATTTTTTTATTAATGTATTAATATTTTAGTAATCTATTATTACTTTGTGTAATAATGTTTTTTGAATATATTAGTAGTTAAGGTATTAATAATAGTTAGTGATAAGGGAAAAATTTTGTTTGGGTATTAATAATGTATTAATAGTTAGGGTAATAATATTTAATGTAGTAATATTTAGGGTGTTATTAATGTATTAATAGATAGTGAGAAAGGAAAAACAAAGATTATTTTCTAAAGAAATTGGCCAAAACATCCTTTACGTAATGTGCCAAACATAAAACAACCTTTTAAGGTCATGAACATAACCCGACGTTGCAATCTGATGAACAAAAATGAATGGTACAGCTTGATGAACATAGTAATGTTTCAATGTGATGGACATAGTAGCGTTACAATATGACAAACATAGAAATGTTGCAATGTGTCCAATGTTTCCCTGTCATCACAATGTGATGAACATAAGCACACCATCATAATGTCACAAACATAATAATATTGTCACAATGTGATGAACACATCCGTGTCGTCACAATGTGATGAACATAGCCTCGTTGTTAGATTGTGATGAAAATATCCCATATTCATAATTTGACAAAAATATCCAAATGTCGCTATGTGACAAACATATCCCAATGTCGCAATGTGATGTACACAACCCAATGTTGGAATGTCACATTGATATACCAACATTGCAATCATAGAACCATTTCCAACTGTGACAATGTGATGAACATAACCAAATGTGAGAATGTAATGACATAATGTGTCTAATAAAAACCCTACATCACAATGTGATGACCATAACCTTACGATGTCATGTGACTAACAAATACTAATGTCACAATCTAACGAACAAAACCTAATCAACATTACAATGCGATAGTGACATAGTAAACCATGGTTAAGCATAATCAGCATGGTCGAACATAATCAGAGCCACATGGCCTTCGAAGGTCAGCCATGGGCATGGTCACCCATATTCAACCCTCACCATTCATAGTCAAACATGAGAAATCTTACTATACTTTGGTCCATGTCAAGTTCAACTGTGGTTAACCATAGTCTACCATGGAAAACCATAAAAAACTATGGGAAAGTTCAACTATATTAAACCATACTCTTGATCATGGTCAACAATAGACAACCATAGTTATTAAGGTAATTGGCAACCTTATGTAATGAATATAACCTAACCTTGTAGTATGAAAAACAAAACCAGACGTTGCAACATGAAAAACATAGTAATGTTGCAATCTCACTAACTTAATATCATCCCAATCTAGGTAATGTTGCTATGTGTCGAACATATCCTTTCCATCACAAAATGTTGAAGGTAGACTCGTCAATGTAATGTGACAAACATAAGCATATTATCACAATGTGATGAATATATCCTTGTCGTCACAATGTGACAAATGTAGCCTTCTCATCGCAATGTGATGAACATATCCTCATCGTCGCAATCCAACACAAATATTTCATCATTGTAATGTGTCAAACATTTCCAAATGTGACTATGTGATGAACATAACCCATTGTCGCAATGAAATTTACACAACCCTCACTATCCATAGTCAACCATGAGAAACATTACTAAACTTTGGTCCACATCAAGCTCAACCATGCTTAACCATAGTCAGCCATGGAAAACCATAGACAACCATTGTCAGGTCAACTATATTATACCATACTCTTGATCTTCGTTAACAACACTCAACCATAGTTAAGTTAATGGTAAACCTTATGTGATGAATATAACCTAAAGTTGCAATCTGACAAACAAAATTAGACGTTGCAACATGACACACATAGTAATGTTGCAATGTGATGAACATAGTAGTTTCACAATCCAGGTAATGTAGCAATGTGTCAAACATATCCTTGTCATCAAAATGTGATGAACATATACCCATCATCGTAATGTGAGGAACATAAGCATATTGTTGCAATCTATCAAACATAGCCTTATCGTTGCAATGAGACGAAGATAGCATTATCATCGCAATGGGATGAGAAAAGCCCTGTGGTTGGGATGTGATGGAAATAAATGGGTGTATCAATGTGATGAACATAGCCCTATCGTCGCAATGTGAAGACCATATCCTCTCTTTGCAATATTATGCACATATACTAAAATTGCATTCTGGAAAAAATTCCCAGATGTCATAGTGGGACGAACATAAGCCATTGTCACAATGTAATGTACACAATCTAGTGTGAGAATGTGGAAAACATAGAAAAACATTGTAATGATATGAGCATTTCTTGATGTTGCAATGTGACAAACATAACCCACTGTGACACTATCACAAAAATATTCAAATTCCATAATGTGACAAGCAAAAACCATTCATCGTAATTTGATGAGAATAACCTTACGATGTGATGTGATAAATAAAATCCTATGTCACAATGTGATAAACATAACCTGATGTAACAATGTGACAGCTAAAACATGATGATCATTGCAATGCAACAGGGCCATATTAAACTATGGTTAAATATAATCAACATGGCCCACTATAATAAAATCCACATTGTCAAAAAAGACCAACCATGGGAATGGTCGACGATAAAAAACCCCAATCAACCATAGTCAACCACAATCAACCATAATCAACCTTTCATTCCCAAAGTCAACCAAGGTCTACCAAAGTTAACCATGGTCATTGTCAATTAATGTAATAATGTATAACATGAGTTTTAATGCGATGAACATAGCCATGTGGTCAGAATGTGATGAACTTAAATGGACGTCTCAATGTGACAAATATATCCTTGTCGTCGCAATGCGACGAACATATCCTCAATTTGCAATGTGATGCACATATCCTAATGTCGCATTGTGATAGACATTTCCAAATGTCACAATGGGATGAACACTACCCATGGTCACAATATGATGTACACAACCTAATGTGGGAATGTGACAAACATAGACCAACATTGCAATGAGATGAATTGTTTTCGATGTCACAATATGACGAAAACAACCCATTATCAAACTATAAAACACTATTCGAACGCCATAATGTGAGCAACAAAAACCCTTCATCGTAATTTGATGACCATAACATTACGATGTGATCTTATGATCAAAATATTATGTCACAATGTGACAAACAAAACTTGATGTTGCAATGTGGCAACCAAAACATTATCAACATTGCAATGCACTAGAGCCATAGTAAACTATGGTTAAACACAATCAACATGGCCCACCAGAATGAGATCCACATGGTCAATGAAGGTAAACTATGGGCATGGTTGACCATTAAAACCACTCGTCAATAGTAGTCAATCATTGTCCTGGTCAACCACCATCATCCATAGTCAACCTTTCCTTCCCAAAGTGAACTAAGGTCTACCAAAGTTAACCATGGTCATGGTCAACCATGGTCATTGTCAACTAACATATTAATCTATCAATACTTTAATAATGAATTTATTAATGTATTATTACTTTAGTAATGTATTAATAACTTTAGCAATGTATTAATTAATTAATACATTATAATATACATTAATGTAAATTAATACAATAATTTATACATTAAATTTATGTATTTATGTATTAATACCTTCGTAATGTATTTTTACTTTACTGATGTATTATTTTATTAGTGTTTTAATGTCATTCATAGTCATGACCATAAGTAACGATGATATATTTATTAACATATTAATATGTTAATAATGTATTTATTAATATATTAGTACTTTAATAGTTTATTAATTTAATGCATTACTTTATTAGTGTATTCATACCTTATCAATGCATTAACTAACAATGTATTAATATATTAATTAATACTTTACATCAGTAATGTAGTAATACTTTAATATGTTACATTTTACATGAATGTATTGATACATTAATCTATATATTACATTAAAGTAATGTAATAATGTATTGTTAATGTATTAATACTTTAATAATGTTTTAGTAAATACATTAAGGTCAATGTAGTACTTCATTAATATTTTAATATATTAACACTTTAGTAATGCATTTATTAAAAATATATGAATGTATTATTTTATTAAATTGATACATTAAAAACTTATTGTATTGTTAATGTATTAATATTTAAAAATGTTTTACTAAATATTTTAAGGTCAATGTATTTCTACTTTAGTAACTTATTAATTTATAATTTATTAATGTATAAATTAATTTATTTTTTGTTTGTTAATTTGTGCGGGACCTGTTGGTTGCGCGATTAACCTGTGGCTTGAGAAACCGCGACTCAGGGGCATCTAAGCCGTCAAAATCACCCGGGGATCGCACCCGGCCTGAGCCACACCAACCCTTAACATGGTTGGATTTTTTGTCCCCTTAGGTTTCGAACCGGTGACTTTAACATCACGGAGTGGCTTAACAACACACTCTGTCACCCACTGTCCTACACCTCGGGGACTATTAATGTATAAATTAATTAATACCTTAATGTATAACTAAATTATTAATGTATCAATATATTAATACTTTAGTAATGTATTTATTAAAAATGTATTAATGTATTACTTCATTAAATTAATACATTACAATGTATAATAATGCATTAATGTCATTCATAGTCATGACCATAAGAAATAATGATGTATTTATTTATGTATTAATACTTTAATAATGTATTTATGAATGTATTATTACTTTAATAATATATTATTAATGTGTTATTTTATTAGTGTATTCATACTTTAGCAATCTATTAATTACTAAGTATTAATATATTAATGTAATTAATACATTACAATATTAATGTATTAATAGTTTAATATGTTGCATTATACATTATACATTAATCTATTAATACTTTAATTTATACATTGCATTATAGGGATCCCTATAATAATTTAGAACAAGATACTTATAGTTTGAAAAAGGAAGGTAATATCCTCCTACTACGAGACTTTAATGCTAGGACTGCAACTAAAAAAGCTACTCTTTTAAGTATTGATTCCAGTTGTTGACACTCAGAACTGAAATGGCTTGAAGAAAATCAATCCCGAGGCAACCTCCAACCACTTTGGATTGGAAGGCTTCCCTCCCCCAACCCGAGAGGGATCTCTCGAAAACTGTCACGAAATAAATTTAAATAAGCATGAAAAGGTGGGAAAATTTATGGGTGAAAGATGGTCTTGGATTCATGGGGTTTGGGGGTTAAACCAGGAAAAGGTCCATTGGGCATGGAGTCAAATGAAAACTGAGAAAAGAGACAATAAAAGAGATTAAATAACTTGCAGAAAGTGAGGCAAAGTAAGTCTATCTTTCAGCGCTTTAATTGTCATGATGCGGTAGCAGAAAGAAAAAGGAAAGGCCGACGACCGTCGTAGCGAAGGATATATGCAGAGTTCTGAAAATGAAGATTGGTCTTACATAGCTGATAGTTGGTGCAGACGAAAGGCAATAAACAAATACAGAAACACCCAAATCCTTTCGTTATAGTAGTATAACGAAGCCCATCGGTTAGAAGACAACAAAATGTAATGCAATTGTAATGGGTTAAGGAAGACATAAGGCTATGGTAACACATCAACTGCGAGTAAGGAATACATAAATGAAATCCAAACAATTTTAACATAGCTGAAGTAGAAGAAAACATGCTGAAAGAAATCGACCGTGATGAATCTCACAGTCGCAAATGAAAATCATCTTTATTGCTCCATTAATAGTTTACAAAAAACTCAGTCCATTAATGGCTTACAAAAAACTCAATCATTACAAATGAAACCCTCTTGATAGAGGTTTTCCCCCTGCTGTGCTCATGCACCCCCCCCTGTCTGTTACATCACTTCTTCTTTTAAAAGAGAAGAAATCTAAACAAAACTCTTAGTGTTCCAGGGAAATATGAACCGGTTCGTCTTCCTGGAACTCTGCGACTGACAGATGCGTTGCTAAATATTTAACACCTCATCATTTCTTCCTTGACACTTGGAAGTTGTGGCTTTGGATATTGAGCTCATGATCTATCCTCACCAAGCTCTGAGAATTTTTGCAATAGTTTTATATGTATGGATGAAATTTCATTTTTATCTATCGGTGAAAACTTTCACAGGTTTATCATATAACTATTACACAGACACAAAAGAATGAGGTTTACTTCAGATTAAGATCTAAAAGGCTACTTGCAGGTTTCTTACAAGGGTTGCAGGATCTGGGTCTGCATACACTGAAAACATGTTCTTCACCCATTCGTTCGTCTACCAGTGCAATGCATCACACTCTGTATTAGACAAATGTTGGGAGGATGATTCAGAAAGTTCTAGAACTCACTTGACATCAGCAATAATATATTTTTCCTTGGACGCGACAAGAGCACAGCCTTTCAAGAACCTGTGTCCTTCCAATCCACAGTTGATTGGTTCTGTACCTGCTGCGATTTCATCACCTGATTGTACATTCTGATTCTTTAACATAGGATTTTTCAGCAGAATATGAGTCTGTGTTTGGCCAAATTTATATCTCCAGATTCCCGGTACTAGTTATTCTTGGTAGCTACGTGTTCTCTGTGATGTACACATGGCTTCGCTAAGCTTAGCAACTTCCTTGACAAGGGAAACCACATCCGTTTTAATAATGGAATCCATACTCGCACTACCTATAATCTCGTCATTCCACTTAAATCATTTGCTGCTCAACCTGCATTCCCATCTTTCGTTCTCCATCATACCAGTTATGTCCGCTTCTCCTACCTTTGAAATATGAAATTTCCAATCCTCTGTAACATAGGTTTATGTTTCTTTATAGTGGATGTTAATAGCCAGAAGCCTACCCAGCGGTGGAAAAATGAGCAACTGATCAGGGGTTCGATCCCTCTAGCCTTGATCTACCAATTGGACCATTTCTGGCTGAATATTATTGAGGTCCGCTTCGTGAGTCACAACTCCCAGCCCTGAAATTCTGGTTGGTGAACGCCGAAAATATGACTTGCAAAACCTGAATTATCGAGAAAGAGAAACTGATAACTTTAAAATTAATTTAAGAATATAAATTAACCCCTCGAATTCTGGTAATTACCGCCCTTTGTTATGAACTAGTTGGGGATCTAGAAGAGGGGTTGAGAATGGTTGGTTCGCCTACTTCTACAGTTTTTTGGAGGTACCGATCTCGTCTTGCAGTATCTAGTAGATTAACATATGCTTCTTCAGCAACCCTAACAGCATTTTCATATGTAGCCTCATTATCAAACTGAATCCAGATCAAACACCTTCATGTTTTGATGCTCCCCTATCCACATCTAGCACCTGAAAATAATCTTTTGCACCTAAAATGCGTTTGAGTTCACTGTTAAGCAACGACCCTTGGTTATCGTCACAACGGATAGACACATTAAATCGTTGAGGGTGCCCTTCTTTCAGGTCTTCCAGATCTTCCACTTGAAGGCTAATTTTCTTTTGCTTGGAGACTTCACGTATTCTGTGTATTCTAACTGAAGCCCGAGATCCATCACAATCATCTTTGGAGATGCAGTTGAGAAGAAATAATTCAGCCTTCTTCCCCTGAAGAGATCCTACAAGTGTGCCAGGGAAACGAAACCTCCGTTGTGAAATTGATCACATAAATTAGGCCCATCAAAAAGATGTTTTCCAAATCGAATCATCAATTTAATCGCCCTCGTCGTTTCCTGCGGCGGTGTAAAGCAGGTCATCGCTCGACACTGAGAATGCATAGACGTGGCCATCTATTATTCAGATCTTACCCATGCAAAAGAGCATCAAATTCTTTCTTTAGGTCGTCTATCTCATATGTTCCAACCTCATAGCGCGTGTGGAAATCTGGAGGAGGTGGCTTCAATGTTTCCAGAAGAAACCGCAACCGTTCTTAATCTTGTTGCAGCGGCTTCTGACAATGCAGCCTTTCTTTTTGTCGGGCAACCTTCCATTAGTCTTCTTACAACACTAGATTTTTAGGAACAGTGCAGTGCTTTCTTTCCCTTGTTACAGATTCCATTTTGGTGGAAAAAATCCCCATGCGCATGACAGAAGCCTATTAAACAGTTGTCCATCCTCTTTTTTAGCTGCATTATAGGCAGATTCTCTTGTGATTTTTTGGTTACATACTCAGTACAAAAATGGAAACAAGTCATATGTTTCTCTTAACTAGTGTGGGTCGATTGCCTCCATTGCAAGCCCAGGTTTGCAATAATAACAATTTATATATTTAACATAAGGGTATTCTGATAATGATTTCCAACCACATGGCAAAGTGAAAAAAAAAAGGTGTTAACATAATGCAACCCTTAGTCTCGTGTCAAAGCCATGGAGAGATTACCTCGCTTCTATCTAAAATAGAGAATCCTATTAAACAGCTTCCCATCCAAGAAAGGAAATCAATCAATAGTCTGTCAGCTACATCCGACACCAATAAAATGAAGATTACAGTAGGTGCACTCACCCGTGCAATAAGGAGAGTCTGTCCTCCAAGAAGAACAAATGCACTCTCACATAAAAGAGTTGGTGAGAAAACTTCCACAAAGCCCTCCTTGCCTTTGGTTTGTTGCTATGAAATAGAGGGGCTGAGGAGGAGACAAAGAAGGCTTTCGTCCGCTGTCAAATTTGGGCAAAAGTGCCTCAGTCAAATCAGAAATTTTTAATATTTGTTACAACATAGGCTCCATCTAGGGATGGTACTTTCTCGTAAAGTGACAAGAACAGTAGACCAGGTGCCTCCCTCCATTGGGCGACCTTATGCGAAAGATGCAATTCTAAGTTCTCCTGCCAGTGAAATCACCATCAAAAACTTTTAGTGGAGTCGCCAGAGCATGTGCAACCAATATTTGCCTATGATTGACTGCTCATCCAGGCCATAGGAATGTAACAATGTTGTTCTCCCAGGGATACATATCAACTTCGAAAATCCCCGGCAACGGTGCCAAAATGTTGACACTCAGAACTGAAATTGGTTGCAACAAATCAATCCTAAGGCAACCTCGAACCATTTTGGATTGGAAGGCTGCCCTCCCCGAACCCGAGAGGGATCTCTTGAAAACTGTCACGAAATAAATTTAAATAAGCATGAAAAGGTGGGCATATTTATGGGTGAAAGATGGTATTGGATTCATGGGGTTTGGGGGTTAAACCAGGAAAAGGTCCATTGGGCATGGAGTCAAATGAAAACCGAGAAAAGAGACAATAACAGAGATTAAATAACTTGCAGAAAGTGAGGCAAAGTAAGTCTATATTTTAGCGCTTTAATTGTCATGATGCGGTAGCAGAAAGAAAAAGGAAAGGCCGACGGCCGCCGTAGCGAAGGATATATGCAGAGTTCTGAAAATGCAGATTGGTCTTATACAACTGATAGCTGGTGCAGAGGAAAGGCAATAAACAAATACAGAAACACCCACATCCTTTCGTTATAGTAGTATAACGAAGCCCATCGGTTAGAAGACAACAAAATGTAATGCAGTTGTAATGGGTTAAGGAAGACATAAGGCTATGGTAACACATCAACTGTGAGTAAGGAATACATAAATGAAATCCAAACAATTTTAACACAACTGAAGTAGAAGAAAACATGTTGAAAGAAATCGACCGTGATGAATCTCACAGTCGCAAATGAAAATCATCTTTATTGCTCCATTAATAGTTTACAAAAAACTCAGTCCATTAATGGCTTACAAAAAACTCAGTCATTACAAATGAATCCGTCTTGACAGAGGTTTTCCCCCTGCTACGCTCATGCGCCCCCCCTGTTTGTTACATCACTTCTTCTTTTAAAAGAGAAGAAATCTAAACAAAACTCTTAGTGTTCCAGGGAAATATGAACCGGTTCGCACTCTGCGACTGACATATGCGTTGCTAAATATTTGACACCTCATCATTTCTTCCTTGACACTTGGAAGCTGCGGCTTTGGATATTGGGCTCATGATCTATCCTCACCAAGCCCTGAGAAGTTTCGGAATAGTTTAATATGTATGGATGCAATTTCATTTTTATCTATCAATGAAAACTTTCACAAGTTTATCATATAACTATTACACAGACACAAAAGCATGAGGTTTACTTCAGATTAATATCTGAAAGGCTACTTGCAGGTTTCTTACAAGGGTTGCAGGATCTGGATCTGCATACACAGAAAACATGTTCTTCACCCATTCGTTCGTCTACCAGCGCAATGCATCACACTTTGTATTAGACAAATGTTGGGAGGATGATTCAAAAAGTTCTAGAACACACTTGACATCAGCAATAATATATTTTTCCTTGGACGCGACAGGAGCACAGCCTTTCAAGAACCAGTGTCCTTCCAATCCACAGGTGATTGGTTCTGTACCTGCTGCACTTTCATCACCTGATTGTACATTCTGATTCTTTAACACAGGATTTTTCAGCAGAATATGAGTCTGTGTTTGGCCAAATTTATATCTCCAGATTCCTGGTACTAGTTATTCTTGGTAGCTACCTGTTCTCTGTGATGGACACATGGCTTCGCTAAGCTTAGCAGCTTCCTTGACGAGGGCAACCACATCCGTTTTAACAATGGAATCCATACTTGCACAGCCTTTAATCACGTCGTTCCACTTAAATCATCTGCTGCTCAACCCGCATTCCCATCTTTCGTTCTCCATCATACCAGTTCTGTCCGCTTCTCCTACATTTGAAATCCGAAATTTCCAATCCTCTGTAACATAGGTTTCCGTTTCTTTATAGCGGATGTTAATAGCCAGAAGCCTACCCGGTGGTGGAAAAACGAGCAACTGATCAGGGGTTCGATCCCTCCAGGCTTGATCTACCAATTGGACCATTTCTGGCTGAATATTGTTGAGGTCCGCTTCGTGAGT
Organism: Picea engelmannii; assembly: GCA_009831015.1. Classification (NCBI taxonomy): domain Eukaryota; kingdom Viridiplantae; phylum Streptophyta; class Pinopsida; order Pinales; family Pinaceae; genus Picea; species Picea engelmannii. Next base: position 111,502 of record ML793356.1, on the reverse strand, counting down.
CACAACTCCCAGCCCTCGAATTATGGTTGGTGAACGCCGAAAAGATGACTTGCAAAACCTGAATTATCGAGAAAGAGAAACTGATAACTTTAAAATTAATTTAAGAATATAAATTAACCCCTCGAATTCTGGTAATTACCGCCCTTTGTTCTGAACTAGTTGGGGATCTAGAAGAGGGGTTGAGCATGGCTGGTTCGCGTGCTTCTATAGTTTTCCGGAGGTATCGATCTCGTCTTGCAGTATCTAGTAGATTAACATACACTTCTTCAGCAACCCTAACGACATTTTCAGATGTAGCCTCATTATCAAACTGAATCCGGATCAAACACCTTCATGTTCCGATGCTCCCCTATCCACATCTAGCACCTGAAAATAATCTTTTGCACCGAAAATGCGTTTGAGTTCCTGTTATGCAACGACCCTTGGTTATCGTCACAATGGATAGACACATTGAATCGCTGAGGGTGCCCTTCTTCCAGGTATTCCAGATCTGCCACTTGAAGGCTAATTTTCTTTCGATTGGAGACCTTTACGTATTCTGTGTGTTCTAACTGAAGCCTGAGATCCGTCACAACCATCTTTGAACATGCAGTTGAGAAGAAATAATTCAACCTTCTTCCCCTGAAGAGCTCCTGCAGGTGTGCCAGGGAAACGAAACCTCCGTTGTGAAATTGATCACATAAATTAGGCCCATCAAAAAGCTGCTTTCCAAATCGAATCATCAATTTAATCGTCCTCGTCATTTCCTGCGACGGTGTAAAGCAGGCCGTCGCTCGACACTGAGAATGCATCGACGTGGCCATCTATTAGTCAGATCTTATCCATGCAAGAGAGCACCAAATTCTATCTTTAGGTCATCTATCTCATACGTTCCAACCTCATAGCGCGTGTGGAAATCTGGAGGAGGCGGCTTCAATGTTTCCAGAAGAAACCGCAACTGTTCCTAATCTTGTTGCAGCAGCTTCTGACAATGCAGCCTTTCTTTTCACCGGGCAACCTTCCGTTAGTCTTCATACAACACTAGATTTTTAGGAACAGTGCAGTGCTTTCTTTCCCTTGTTACAGATTCCCTTTTGGTGGAAAAAATCCCCATGCGCATGACAGAAACCTATTAAACAGTTGTCCATCCTCTTTTTTAGCTGCATTATGGGCAGATTCTCTTGTGATTTTTTGGTTACATACTCAGTACAAAAATGGAAACAAGTCATTTGTTTCTCTTAACTAGTGTGGGTCGGCTGCCTCCACTAAAAGCCCAGATTTGCAATAATAACAATTTATATATTTAACATAAGGGTATTCTGATAATGATTTCCAACCACATGGCAAAGTGACAAAAAAAAGGTGTTAACACAATGCAACCCTTAGTCTCATGTCAAAGCCATGGAGAGATTACCTCGCTTCTATCTAAAATAGAGAAGCCTATTAAACAGCTTCCCATCCAAGGAAGGAAATCAATCAATAGTCTGTCAGCTACATCCGACACCGATACAATGAAGATTACAGCAGGTGCACACATCCCTGCAATAAGGAGAGTCTGTCCTCCAAGAAGAACAAATGCACTCTCACATAAAAGAGTTGATGAGAAAACTTCCACAGATCCCTCCTTGCCTCTGGTCTGTTGCTATGAAATAGAGGGGGCTGAGGAGGAGATGAAGAAGGCTTTCGTCCACTGTCAAATTTGGGCAAAAGTGCCTCAGTTAAATCAGAAATTTTTAATATCTGTTACAACACCAGCCATAATCCTTTATGGATAGATGAGGACCTTATTTTATGTAATAGCTAAAAAAGAATCTCTGAAGACCTAATTGAGAATTTTTTTGGTACTGAGTTGGTCAAGCCTCTCAAGACCTAATAATTTCCAATGGAGTAATAAAGTGGCCAAACTCCAACCACATGACTTGTATTCATGGGCTAGGTAGTAGTGTTGTATATTATGTGATATTTGATATCCCCGTTTCTAACCAAATAACAACTTTTGACCTTTTAAATGACCATGAGCCTCACTCTCATCATAAACCTTTAACCCTAACTCTAAACTTTTGCATGCATATGACCACAATTGAAGATAATTCTGATAATAAAAGGAATTTGGGCTTTGAAAAAAGTAAAATTGGCATTTTCTTAAAGGATTTAAATAGTAAATTAAATATCCTAACTTATAAGGACAACATTGAAGAACACTATCATACTTTTACAACTACCCTTTCAACTTCTACTAACAAGTTCTCTTTCAAGGTGTACTATAAAAAGAATAATAGAACGACCAACGCTTGGTATGATAAAGAACATAAAATTTCTAGGAAATCCATTAGGGATGCTTCTAATGACTCCTTAAAAATCGATAAGATCAATATGTACAAATCCCCAATTAAAAGGAAAAAAAGGCACTGTATCAATAAAAGGAAAGAACATTTTTCAAAACTATATCGGTTGGATCCTAAGAAGTTCTAGAGCCAAATTATAGACCACAATACTAAAGAAAATAATAGGATTCCTTTAAGGGACTGGAATTCCTACCTTAAAAGTTTTTATGAGTTTTCTAATGCCATGGACACCATTCCTATTGTCCCTACAAAGGAATATTTTTCTTTTTAGATGACATAGAGTTTGGGGTTAAGGGACTTGCAAATGGGAAAGCTAAGGACATTGAAGGCTACGAGGATGAAAATTTTAAAATCGAAGGGCCAATCCTTATTCCTCACATACACAAGCTCTTCAATTTAGTAGTCAAGGATGGATTCCCTAAAGCCTCGACGCAAAACCTCATTGTTCCTATTTTTAAAAATGGAGATAGAAACATTCCCTCTAATTATAGGACCATTATGATTAGCCCAATTTTAGCCAAGATTTATGATGCAGGAGCATCATTGGCAAGCGCACAGAGGCAGCACCACTCAACATGTGTGAGTTCTTCCAAAAATTCAACGTGGACGGTTGCAATCGATTTTTAAATCTGCTTCACTCAGTGCCAGAATTCACCTTTGGAGGCACGCTTGAACCGATGCCGAAATTTACCCTTTGAGGCACGTTTTGAAAATTGCAAATAGAGCAGGAGTTTCCACTTCGGCTCTAGAATGCGACTGAACTAAGATAGTGTAGGATGAATCTTAGAGTAGGAAAGTAGCCAGAAAAACAGTAAAAACATCTTTGAGTTATGTAGAAGTTGGACACATCCAGTTAGAAGAGAGAGCTGGAATACAGAGAAAAGTTAGTTGTAAGAGAACTGTGTCGGAGCAAAAAATCTCAATTTTTGTGCTACTGTAATTTGTATGTGTATGTAGCCATTGGGCACTTTTGAATATAAAAAAATGTAAAATTGATCCAAATGTATGGTGTTTGGACTGTGTGCATTTTCTTGCTATTTTTTGTTTTATAAACAAGTGAATAGAACTATAAGATTTTTAGTAGTTTCAATTGTTTCTCTTCATTGAAGCTCTGCAAGGTGTGCATCGAGCGAAAAGAGAACACCAAGAGATCAGGAGGAATTTCTTTGTGAGAAACCCCTTGGATCCGAATCATTGAATCCCTCACACACAAGGAGTGCACGGGATATCGAAGTCTAAACCAGACAAAGCTCAAGAGGGATAACACTTCGGAAGGTGTTGTCGAGACCAAGAATTCATTCACTAAGAGGAACGCAGGATGAGTTATCGTAGACTTAGAAAATCCTCTAAGTTGGAATCGAGTAACATCTCAGGAGGAAGAACGTCGTCGAGCGTCAGATTGCTATGGAAATTCCTGTGGATCGTCTGATTGGTAGTAGGAGTGCATACTTTAACGTTGCATAGATCCAGGTGAGGGGAGTTCAAAGATCTGAATGGACGGTGGAGAGTCCTCGAGGAGGAACACCAAAACCCTGCAAGCCGTTGGATCAGGTGGAGTTGCATGGAGGTTAGCGGTGAGAGTTTCTCGACACCCATTTCAGGATTTCGGGTACCGCGAGTTGGAAAGATAGAGCCTCTTTTCTTTCAGAATCTCGAACCTCAAAATCACAATTTGATCGGAATCGTCGATCCCATGGATCGTTGTGAGTCATTGATCGAACGCTAGGGTATTTCGGTATTTTGGCATTTCAGCAACAGGGGGCTCGAAGAGTGAAGGGATGGGATGCCTGAATTATGAAGTTTCGATCCCCGATATTTCATCATTTCGGGTTTCAGGAGTTGAAGAGACAAAGAAAATTCATGAGGACCCGAAATTCATGAAATACGAAATTCATTTTCTGTAAAAGTCTGAATTAGCCCTTTCAAAATTTTGACATTTCTGTCAGCAAGGGTTCCAAGGGGAAGAGATATCCCTTGCAATTGAATTTCCCAAAATCACGAAACCTGAAGTTGTCATTCACAAAAAACTTGGAGGATAAAACACAGAGACATTTCGGCCACTGGGGTTCAAAAGGTGAAAGAAGGGACCCTTGCATCATGATTCCCCGAATCCTGAAACCCCGAAGGAGAGAACGTCAACCCAGTTTGGCATTTCATGAACCAGGATTTCGAAAGACAGAGAACTGGGGAGCACTTGCATCGTGATTCCCCGAATCAAGAAAATCAATACCACTTTGGCGTTAAGCACGTGGACACAAAGTTGTGGTCATGTGGACGAAGACTAAGGGAGGATCCAATGCCCGTTAAGCCCTTTTCGGCATTTCGAGACATGGGAGGTTGAAGGACCAAGAACTGTCTGTTGTTGGAATCATGAAATTGAGAATTCTGAAATCCTGAATGACGGAACGTGGTCATGACGGATTTCGGCATTTTAGGGTTTGGGTGTTAGAGAGACCAGGAGCACGCGTAGGTTTTCTCAAGACCTGTACCAGAGGATGAGGGGACTTGTGGATCTGTCCAAAGGATTCCCGTAAGAGCCGAAGGGTGATTTCGGCTCAGGGAAAAGAATGATCTAGATACCGGGAGGTCACAAAACCCTGCTAAAGTAGGGGGTCTGCATCAGGTGGTATCAAAGCATTAGTTTTTCGTCTGTAGACTTCAAGTATAGAAGGAAAAGAAGGAGATAGAGAACTCAGAGCTGTACCTTGTGTGTAACAGACAATCAACATAATGTCACCAAGAAGATGGGAGCTGCCTTTAGCCAACCATGTTGTAGAGAGGGAGATGTGATAGCTTCGCACCCAATTGGAAACAATCGAAGTAGCACAAAGAAGAGCACCTGACGTTGGGGATGTCAGTGATTCAGAAAGTGAAGAGGTTGAGGTTGAAGAAGCTGTAGGAGAAGATGTTGTAGAAGAACATTTGTTGAGAGAAGTTACTAGATTAGGAGGCAAAGTTAAGATAGAGGTCCCCATGTATGAGGGAAATCTAGATGTTGAAGAACTATTGGAATGGATAAGGTCCATGGAAAAACACTTCAACTATGAATATGTCGATGAGGAGAAGAAGATGAAGTAGTCGGTTACCCAGCTAAAAGGGCATGTAGCACTGTGGTGGGACGAACTGTAGGCTGAGAGGAGAAGTAAAGGAAAACAGAGGATAAAGAGTTGGGACAGGATGGTAACCAAACTGAAGGCTAAGTTCATACCCAAAGACTACTAGATCATTTTTTTCAGGAAGCTACAGAACCTGAGACAGAAAGGGATGACAGTCAAGGAGTACAACGAGGAGTTGTACCCACTGAACATCAGAATTGGACAATGGGAGAGAGATGAAGAAAGAGTTGCCATATATATAAATGGATTGAGATATAAAGTTCAATATCAACTTAGCATGATGTCAGTGAGGACAGTGAAATATTCTTATTAGTTTGTATTGAAGGTAGAGGAGAAGCTAGCCAGAAAACAGAACCAGCGAGGAAGAGGTAAAGGCTCGATCCCAAGCGAAAGTAAGGTATTTAACCGTGACAGAGTACATTAGTCTAAGGATGAGGCTGAGAAAGCACACAATCACTCAGAACGAGGAGGAATTTCATGAAGAAGACAGAGTGGTGGAAGAAACTCTTCTAGAGGAAGAGGCAGAGGAGGAGTAAAGTGCTATAACTATGGAAAGTTAGGGCACATGTCTTGGGAATGTCCCGAGAATAAGAAGGAAGGAGGAGAATCCCACATTTCAGAATCACAACGAAGATATATTGAGGAAGAAGGAGTAGAGGATGGAGCATCCTTGATGTTGAGAAAAGTTCTCTTAAAACCAGAGGCAAAATTTGAAAATCTCGTGTAGAGAAATAGTGTCTTCAGGACAACTTGCAAGACTAAGGACAAAGTATGCAAGGTGATCATTGACAGTGGGAGTACTAACAACCTAGTATCCACAAATATGGTGGAGAAATTGGAGCTGAAGACAACTGCACATCCAAGGCCATACAAAGTCTCATGGCTGCAAAAAGGACAACAGGTAATGGTCACTAAACAATGCCTGGTTGAAATTAAAATAGGAGGATATAGGGATGAAATCCTATGTGATGTAATTCCCATGGACGTATGCCATATTCTGTTGGGAAGACCATGGCAGTTTGACAGAAATGTCATTCATGATGGGAGGAAAAATACATATACATTGGAGAAGAATGGTAGGACGCATATGTTACTGCCAATGGATAAGAGAGCGAAAGAGGAAGCCAACAAAAGCATACTTATCATGAGTGGGAAGGAACTCCTAAAAGAAGTCAAGGAAGAACAGGAGATGCAGTTCATTGTGGTGAGGAAGCCCAGAGTCATGCTTACGAGTACATCAATGGATGATTTACTTGAAGAAGTTTAGGAGCTATTGGATAATTTTGTTGATATAATGGTGGATGAGTTGCCAAACTCATTGCCACCCATCAGGAGTATCAGTCATCATATTGACTTAATACCAGGAGAAAGCCTGCCAAGCAAGGCAGCGTACATATTAACACCTCAAGAAAATGAGGAGGTGAAGAACCAAGTCCAAGAATTGTTGGATAAGGGTTTGGTCAAAGAAAGTTTGAGCCCATGCACAGTACCAAATGTGTTAAGCCCAAAGAAATATGGATGATGGAGAATGTGCATAGACATGAGAGCCATCAACAAGATCACCATCAGGTACAAATTTCCTTTACCGAGAATGATGACTTAATGGATTTGCTTAAGTGGAGAAAATTTATTTTCCAGGATAGATCTGAAAAGTGGATATCACTAGATCAGGATGAGAGAAGGTGATGAATGAAAAACAACCTTTAAGACGAATGAAGTTCTGTATGAGTGGCTAGTTATGCCATTTGGCTTAACGAATGCCCCAAGTACTTTTATGAGGTTGATGAATGAAATTATGAAAGATTTCATTGGAAAGTTCGTGGTTGTATATCTGGATGATATACTGATTTTTAGCAACACTAAAGAGGATCATTTGAGGCACCTAACTCTAGTAATGAGGAGGCTATAGCAGGAGAAGTTGTTGATCAATTTGAAGAAATCCTCTTTTATGAAGACATAACTCATTTATTTGGGTTTCCTGATCTCTTCGAATGAATTGAAGATGGATCCAGAGAGGTGAAAGCGATCAGAGAATGGTCGTCACCAAGGAGCATGTTCGAGGTAAGGATCTTTCATCGATTAGCAAGTTTTTATAGAAAGTTCATTAGAGACTTCAGTGGGATTTGTGCACCCATGATGGATACAGTAAAGAAGTGACACAAGTATTTTAAATGGATAGAGGAGGCTGAAAGGAGCTTCAATATACTGAAGGAGAAGATAACAGAACGACCAATTCTGGTCTTGCCGAATTTTGAAAAGACATTTCAGGTAAGATGTGACGCAAGTAGAGTTGCAATAGGAGCAGTTCTGAGTCAGGACAATCGACCTGTTGCCTATTTCAGCGAGAATATGAATGAGACTAAGAGGAAATACTCCACATACGACAAAGAGTTTTATGCATTATCTGGTCTCGCAAGAGTTTCTCTTATACAACGATAACCAAGCTTTACAAATCATAACCCGACAAGAAAAACTGAATCAGAGACATGCAAAATGGGTTGAATTTATGCAAAATTTTACTTTTGTCATAAAACATATTGTTGGGAATGCTAACAAAGTTGTCGATGCGTTAAGCAGGAGATGTTTAATTCTGCAGGAATTCCAGGTGAAGACCTTGGGGTTTGAACACCTTAAGGATATGTATTTTGATGAGATAGATTTCAAGGAGGCCTACGAAGCATGTAAAAGGCCTCTAATGAGAGATAGAAGTCAGTGGACAGATTATATGGTTCAGGAAGGATTGTTGTTCAAAGGAAATCAATTGTTCATACCAAGATGCTCAATGAGGGACAACCTTCTGAAGGAGAATCATAGTGGAGGATTGGCTGGACACTTCGGCCATGATAAAATGTTTCCACAGTTGAGCATATCATACTATTGGCCATGTATGAGAACACATGTGATAAAGTTGGTGAACAGACGTAGAATCTTCCAACATGCAAAGGGGAAAAGACAGAACACTGGATTAAATCAACCATTGCCAATACCAAAGAGGCTTTGAGATGCAATAAGCATGGATTTCATGTTGGGATTGACAAGAACACAAAGGGTATTCAATTCCATATTTGTGGTGGTGTATAGGCTTTCAAAGATGGCACATTTCATCCCATGCCAGAAGACCAGTGATGCAACACATGTTGTAAATCTGTTTTCCAGAGAAGTTGTGAGACTTCACGACCTACCCAAAAGCATTGTCTCAGATAGAGACACAAAATTTGTTGGTCACTTTTGGAGGACATTGTGGAAGAATATGGGGATAGATTTGTCCTTCATATCAACTTATCACCCTCATACAGATGGGCAGACTGAGGTGGTAAATAGAAGTTTGGGAAACTTATTGAGAAACCTGGTTACTAAACACCATAACTAGTGGGATCATATTCTGCCACAAGCAGAATTTGCATACAATGACTCACCGAACAGAAGCACTCGAAGGAGCCCATTCCAAATACTATATGGAATTAAACCCATGGGAGTGTCTGAATTAAGGGACTTGGAACAGGGAGAGATCAGAAGCGCTGGAGCAGAGGATTTTGCTGCTGAAATGCAAAGACTCCATGGTCGAATAAAAGAACAATTACAAAGTTAAAATCATAAATACAAACACAGAGTTGATCAACATCACAAGGAATTTCAATTTGAAGTGGGAGATCAGGTTTTAGCACATCTCAGAAAGGAAAGGTTCCCTAGGGGAACATATAACAAGTTGAAGATGAAAAAGATAGGACCCTATAAGATCTTGAGGAAGTTTGATGCAAACGCCTATGAGATCGATCTTCCATATGGTGTGGGCATTTCACCCATATTCAATGTTTCATACCTATACCCTTATAGGGAAGATGACACAGAAATTTCAGAAGATCAAGGAAAAGTTCAGTGGGAGAAATAGATGCCTGTGGCAGAAAATCCGCAGATGGAGAAAATTTTAGATCAGAGGATTGGCAAAAATACCAAGAGGAAGACTTATTTTGAGTATCTGGGCAAATGGAAGGGACACCCAATAGAAGATGCCAGTTGGGAAAATGAATCTTTTATCCAGAAGCAGGGAAAATCCATAGAAGAACTCATGGATAGGAGTCCATGAATTTTTGTCAAGGGAGTATGATGTAGGAGCATCGTTGGTAAGCGCATAGAGACAGGACCACTCAACACGTGTGAGTTCTTCCAAAAATTCAACGTTGACAGTTGCAGCCGATTTTGAAATATGCTTCACTCAGTGTCGAAATTCACCTTTGGAGGCACGCTTGAACCGATGCTGAAATTTACCCTTTGAGACACGTTTTGAAAATTGTAAACAGAGTAGGAGTTTCCACTTCGGCTCTAGAATGCGACTGAACTAAGATAGTGTAGGATGAATATTAGATTAGGCAAGTAGCTAGGAAAACCCTAAAAACATATTTGAGTTATGTAGAAGTTGACGCATCCAGTTAGAAGAGAGAGCTGGAATACAGAGAAAAGTTAGCTATAAGAGAACTACGTCGGAGCAGAAAATCTCAATTTTTGCGCTACTATAATTTGTATGTGTATGTATCCATTGGGCACTTGTGAATATAACAAAATGGAAAATTGATCCAAATGTACAGTGTTTGGACTCTGTGCATTTTCCTGTTATTTTCTGTTTTATAAACAAATGAATAGAACTGTAAGATTTTTAGTAGTTTCAATTGTTTCTCTTCATTGAATATATGCAAGGTGTGCATCGAGCGAAGAGAGAACACCAAGAGATCAGGAGGAATTTATTTTTGAGAAACCCCTTGGATCTGAATCATTGAATCCCTCAGACCTAAGGAGTGTGCGGGAGATCGAAGTCTGAACTAGAAAAATATCAGGAGGGATAACTCTTCGGATGGTGTTTTCGAGACCAGGAATTCATTCACTAGAAGTAACGAAGGATGAGTCATCGTAGACTTAAAAAATCCTCTAAGTCATAATCGAGTAAAATCTTAGGAGGAAGAATGTCGTCGAGCGTCGGATCATTGTGGATATTCCCGTGGATCATCCAATTGGAAGAAGGAGAACAGACCTTAACGCTGCGTAGATCCAATTGAGGGGAGTTCAAAGATATGAATGGACGGTGGAGAGTCCTCGAGGAGGAACATTGAAACCCTACAAGCCATTGGTTTAGGTGGAGCTACGAGGAGGTTAGCAGCGAGATATTCTCAACGCCCATTTCGGGAATCCGGGTACCGCGAGTTGGAAAGACAGAGACTCTTGTCTTTCAGAATCTCGAACCGTGAAATCACAAAATCACAATTTGATTGGAACCGTCGATCCCAGGGATCATTGTGAGCTTTTTATCGAACAACAGGGTATTTTGGCATTTTGGAGTTTTGGAAACCGGGGCTTGAAGAGTGAAGGGACGGGACGCCTGACTTGTGAATTTCCATTCCTCGGTATTTCAGGTTTCAGGAGTTGAAGAGTCAAAGAACTTGCATCAGGACCCAAAAGTCATGAAATCCGAAATTCCTTATCGGTAAAATTCCTAATCATCCTTTTCGTCATTTCGACATTTTGGCCACCAGGGGTTCCAAGGGGCAGAGATATCCCTTGCAATCGGATTTCTCGAAATCGCGAAACCCGAAGTTACGATTCAGAAAAAAAAACCGGAGGATAAAATCCCGAGACATTTCAGCATTTTTCCATTTCAGCATTTCGACCACCAGGGGTTCGAAAGGGGAAAGGAGGGACCCTTGCATCATGATTCCCCAAATCCCGAAACTCTGAAGGAGCGAACGTCAAGCCAGTTTGGCATTTCATGAACTAGGTTTTCTAAGACAAAGAAATGGGGAGCACTAGCATCGCGATTCCCTGAATCACAAAAATGAATAACACTTTAGCGTTAAGCACATGGACATAGAGTTGTGGTCATGTGGATGGAGGCTAATGGAGGAGCCAAAGCCCATTAAGACCTTTTCGGCATTTCGGGACACGGGAGGTTGAATGACCAAGAATCGTCTGTTGCCAGAATCGCGAAATCATGAATTCTGAAATCGCGAAAGGCAAAACGTGGTCACGATAGATTTTTGCATTTCGAGGTTTGGGTGTTCGAGAGACCAGAAGCCAGGAGACGTGGATTCCCGGCTCGCAAAATCATGAAACCACGAAACGCGAAAAAGGAGGCGCACACAGGTTTTATCAAGACCTAGAACAAAGGACGAAGGGACTTGTGGATCTGTCCAAAGGATTCTGGCAGGAGCCAAAGGGCCATTTCGGCTCAGGGAAGAGAACGATCCAGAGATCGAGAGGTCACAAAACCCTGCTGAAGTAGGGGGTCTGCATCACTCTATGGAATTATTTGGGAAAAGAAGATTAACCTTTGGATAGAATGTCACGGTAAAATATCTAAAGGTCGGGATGGGTTTAGGAGATATCATTCAACTGTGGACCATCTTGTTACCTTTAGGATCATTGCAGAGGAGTTACACAATACCAAAATCAATCTTTTTTGTTGTTTTTTTTACTTTATAAAATCTTTTGACATGGTTCCTAGGAAATAACTTTAGAATAGGTTGGAAGAAATAAAAGTGCCTCTCGAGTTGAGGGTTGTTTCAATAAGGATGCATGGGAATGTTAATCCTAAGTTTAAAAACACTGAGAGTTGGTCAGAAGAGATTAAATGAAATATCAGAGTCAAACAAGGTTGTCCCTTGTCAGCTACCCTTTTTGTCATATACATTGACAAGCTAGAGGATTTCTTGGAAAAAGCAGGTTGTGTCAACCCTAATATCACTGGTATAGTCATAAATATTCTTGTTTATGCCGGTGATATTGTTCTTATGCCAAGGAGACCTCGTGATCTTGAAAACTAGCTAAGAATCCTCAAGGATTTTTGCTCCAATATGGGTATGATTGTTCATATTGATAAGACTAAGGTCGTGATGATTAAATCCAATAATATTCCCTATGATACCTTTGTATACGAAAAAAACAACTTGGAGGAACTGACTTCATACAAATATCTTGGAAATAATATTCACCACAAGCTCAATTGGAATTATAGGATTGAGAAAAGGATTATTGGGGGATGGAAATATTATTATGGGTTTGAAAACAATTCTAAATCAACTGATCTTTGGAGTTGGGATAAGAAGAAGCTCCTATTTGAGACTCCTGATACACCTTTTATTCTCTATGGATGTCAAGTCTAGGGCTATAGTATCTCTTGTGAATTAGAGAAAGAAAGAGAAAATACAAAAGAATTTTATAACCTGTAATCTCAAAATTAAAGGAAATATGCCCTATCCCATCCTCCTCTTAGAAAAAAGCCTCTCCCCCATTGAGAGCATGGCTATGACTAGATACCTAATGTATAAGAACAAGTTAAACAACATGGAAGACAAGAGGCTTCCTAAAATTGCTTCAAAATTGAGTCATAACCACCATCGACTCAAGTGAGGATGGCATAAAGATGCCTAGTCTTAGATAAACTATTAGGGAATCATGGAAGACACCATTTTGCATGATAAAGATAATATTAAGAAAAACATCAAATTAAAATTTAAGGAGAAAATGTGGTGTGATAAAGAGTTAGAGGGAAAAAAAAATTAAGGTATTATAAGGATGTAATCAACCCTAGTCTAGAAGATCAAAATTATCTATCTGTTTTTCCATGTGTAAAGAAAAAAATAAGCATTCCTAAGATACAAGTTACAAATTCTCATGAGCTCCATAGTGAAACTGGGTGTTGGTCAATTCCTAAAACGCCATCAAATGAAAGAGTGTGTCACCTTTGTGACACTAAGAAGGTTGAATATGAAAATCACTTTCTCTTAGATTGTCCAGCCTATACCCATATTAGATCTCATTTTGAAAACATTTGTTACACTACCAAGCTTCCTATCCTCTTAACTAAACAAAAGTATGGTGATCTTGGAAATCTTCTCTTAATGCTTTTCAAGTACATAAACAAAATTCTAAAGAATCGCAAGTAATCACTTACCCTCTTAAGGTCTAATAGACCAATACAGTCTTAGTGGACGTTAATCATCATCATCATCAATAATGCATTGTTATCGTATTAATACTTTAATAATATTTTACTAAAGACATTAAAGTTAATGTATTTCTACTTTATTAATGTATTAATATATAAATTAGTTAATACAATACATTATTAATACGTTACTTTATACACTAATGTAAATTAGTACATTAATTTACGCATTACATTAATACATTAATGCATCATTACATTATTAATATATCAATTAATTAGTGTGTATACTTTAAAGCATTTATTAATATATACTTTAATGCATTTATTAATAGAAATGCATTTAATACATTCATTAATTAGTGCATTTATTAATTCATTTAATGTATTTATTGTATTATTAATGCATTAACTTATTATTGTATTAGTAATTTAATAATTAATTAGTACATTACATTATTATTATAGTAATCAATTAATACGTTACATTGTACACTAATGTAAATCAATAATTTAATTTATACATTAATATAATACATTATTGTATTGCATTATTACATACTTATTACATATTACATTAATGTAATAATTAATTAATATATTAATGTTCGTTGTCATTAAGGGTATATCAACCACTTTTATAAAGTGGTTGTTGCTAGTTGTATATAATTTGTGCAGCATAAAAAGTCGTTAAGGGAGGTGAGGATGATGGAAGGTTCGAATGAAATTGTCAATAAATTGCCAGATGTTGATCATCATGGGTCCAAGTGGTCTTTCAAAGGAGTTGCTGCTCAGAATAACTGTAGATGGGTAGATGAGAACTTCGGAAGAGGAAAGATATTGTCGGGTCCTGATCAGCATCTCTCTAAGTCACGTTACAAAGAATTTTCTCATCATCGGTCCAAGTCGCGTTACAAAGAAGGTTGCTCAAGAAAATGGTAGATGGGGTGCTGTGATCCACACAAGAGGAAATAAAATTTGGTTGGGCATTTTTTCTCATCAAGAGGCTACAATAGCATATGACAGGGCCAACCTCAAGCTAAAAATACCTAAGAAGGAAGGCCCCATGAACATTCCCATCAACGATTAGAACGAGGAAATTAGATTCCAAGACATGTAATGGCTTATGACTTTAGGAGGTTTAGGACTTCACCAGACCAATTAAGTTCTGATACGAGTCCGCACAAGAAAAATAATGGTGAATGTGGTGATATAGAGAGGAAGAGAGAACTTATGTTTAGGAAACAGGTGACACCCAGTGACATTGGCAATATTAAGAGGTTGGTCCTTCCAAAATATCAGGCATAGCGTTATTTCCCACTACATCTTCATCTACATGAGGATCGTGGGAAACAAGAGGTGTTGGTATTCAAGGATGAGGAAGACAGGTTATGGGAGTTTGGTTACACTTTTTGGAGGAGCTATATGTTTACCATTGGATGGAAAAGCTTTTTGAAGGAAAACTATTTAAGAATAGGGGATATTATTTTCTTTCAGAGATGCAACTCATGCAATATAATCATTGTTATTCATAACACTAAAGGTGAACATCATGATAAAGAGGAGGAACATCATGTCCAATCAGTCTAGTATCTAGGTGAAAGAAACAACTCTAATGGTGAATATAACAAAGAATATATCTCTTGCATAAAGTGTAACCAAATTCCCAAAACCTATCCTCGAATACCAACACCTCTCGTTTTCTATGCTCCTCATGGAGAGGACAATGTCGTGGAAAAAAATGCTCTCCCTGATATTTTGGAAGGCCCAACCTACTAAGCTTATTAATGTCATTGGGTGTCACATGTTTCCTGAACATAATTTATATCTTCCTCTCTATATAACCACCTTCACCATTGGTGTTCTTGTGCAGGCTCGTATGAGCACTAAATTGGTCCCCTGAAGTCATAAGCCATTACATGTCTTCAAATCTAATTTTCTCGCTATAATTGTGACTGAGAATGTTCATGGGGCCTTGCTTCTCGAGGATTTTCAGATTGAAGTTGGCCTTTTCATATGCTATTTCATCCTCTTGACGAGCAAAAATGCCCAACCAAAGTTCATTTGATTTTTATTTTTATTTTTACTTGATCTTTATGTGAACTACATAAGGGAAGAAGAATAGTTGATCTTTATTTTCATTTTTACCTAATCTTTATATAAATTTTATACTATTTATAGTTTTTACATAATGTATATGCGACATATTTTTAAGTGATTTACATTTTTTACATAATGTACATGCTACTTATTTTTAACTTATTTAATAGAGTATTCAAATTTTACATTGAAATTGAAATAAGGAATGAGAGTAATTATAGAATGTATAATTTCTTTTAGACATTATATATAGTTATTATTTTTAGGTGTTCAAATGAGTGTTAGTTTAGGTTTTTAACCTTCTAAATTTGATAATTTTTTTTAGTTTTATTAAT
>ML793356.1:83498-95644 GCA_009831015.1 Picea engelmannii | reverse complement strand
GAATGAGAGTAATTATAGAATGTATAATTTCTTTTAGACATTATATATAGTTATTATTTTTAGGTGTTCAAATGAGTGTTAGTTTAGGTTTTTAACCTTCTAAATTTGATAATTTTTTTTAGTTTTATTAATTTAAATAAATATTAAATAAATAAGTCATTTTTTTAAAGCCACATTTATTTTTAATAATTAAAATTGTATACATTTATTAATATAAATACCAAAAAAAATTCAATTAAAAATAAAATGAAGAAGAATTGAAGTAAAATGAGAAATGGTTTTAATTATTTTATAAGACTATGTGAGAAAACTTCAGCTACAAGAGGAAAACATGAGTAAGTAAGAAGATGAATCAAACAACTTCAATGAACAACAATGGCTAAGTGATTAGACGGGATGTTTTTGGGGGTTTTTTAAGACTCTCTCACAACATCAAAGTCATGGTAGCTTTATCAGTCATGTAAGGAGGAGTAGTGCAAAATACAATCTTGTATAAAGGAGATAGGAAATTGTTGCATATCTTTTGGTATTTTGTGCAGTATTTGTGTTTCCATAGCACTTTATAGTACACAAGAATTTTTGGGTTAGATGGATTCCAACTCCACCCCATCCTAGGTTACTTATGGGTTGTTCTCATGATGTCCAAGAGGTACAAGGACATGTGAAAGATTGGAAACATTTCGGGTTGTGCCCCTTTGACTGTTGATATGACCACTATGATATTTTTAGATAGGATGCCATCCAGATTGAATGTTATTCCTTCATCTCTGCATTATTCTATCAGGTTTATATACGATAAAGATAATTGGAATGTGTCATGTTTCCCATATAGTCGATACAAAATGGCTACTTTGTACTATTAAGGTCTTCTCAGGGAACTTGTGGGGTATGCTCCTTTGGGCCTGTATTTGAATTGTATGTCGGTGCTATACCATTTGGGAAACAAGTCCTTCGACGTGTATTCAAACTCACTAAGAAGCTTACTATCCAACTTCTTACTTCCCTTTTCAACATGATAACACTTGGCTAGATATTCAGGTATGAATGAAGTTATGGTGTCCTTCCTAGAATTGCAGATATATCTGCCATTTATATCGATATTATTCAAAATACATGTGATGGATTCTACACATGGGAACACCATCGAGTGTTCTTCTACTCTAAAAATGCTTGAATTTCAGATGTTCTTGAACACCTTAAGTTCTTCTGGTTCTTTGTATTTGGAGGAGAATTTACACTTTTGGAACATGTGGTATACTTCTCCCCACTTCAGCGTTTAATCATCCTTCAGTAGGAGTCTTAATGTATCATCGCAAGTGGGTCTAATTATTTATGGATTTCCTTCCATTTGTTGGCCACTACCAGAGGCCTCGATCCCATATACCTTACTTGTTATCTTATTTTGAGGCCACATACTTGAACCTGCAAGAAAAATGACCTCAATGTGGGGATTAAATTTTACACATAATATGAAAATGAATGCAACGTAATAATTCTGACTACCATAGAACTCATTGCGGATGTGTGAGCCGGATTATTTTCAGCACGAAATGAGAGTGGAGATATAATAATTCATTGTACAGAGATGTATATGATATCAAATAATATAACATAAATGTATCAAAGATGTAGCCATAAACACAGACATACAGTAATACACAATTTTCTATTAATGATCCAAAATGTACATAGGCTATAAAAATATGGAGTGAAAGACTCGCTATAATGTTGGCAGCTTATCTCTAAGAAGAGATGTGTTTTCTACTCACATTCGCAAGAAGATGATTTTACAATCAGGCCATTTTTATTGTAAATAAAATCCAAAACCTTAATCCCGAAAGATTAAAAGCCAACAATTTTGTGGACTCTGTTTTGCATAGTTTGGTGTATGAACTTCCCAAGGGTGTAACTTTGGCATACAATCTCTATTTGGGGTGAACAATAGCTCATTGAAAAGGTATCTTCGAGGATATTTGTTTTGAGGCCTCAATCAAATCCTTTGGCTATCATTGAGAAAATCTATCGTGAAAAACCTTCATTTAGGCCTTGAAAATGGCCCTTGAAGTTAAAAACTACTAAAAATAGTAAATTGCCAAAATTGCCAAAAAATTGTTTTGAGACAGTTTGAAAAGGTGGGTGGGCATCGATATCCATATGGATCAATCCTACTTCCTTAGGAATAAATAGTCTCCATTGAGTTCAGTGCCTGGGTGAGAGGGAAAATCATTTGTTGAATATGCATCTTGATGAGATGCTTTCTTTGTTGGAGAAGTTGCATTGCTTAGCTTGTTGAAGGTTGTCATGAACCCATGGCTGGAAGGGTTGGACCTTTTTAACCAGTTTGGATACATGAGATTCCTATTTGCAGAAGGAATCTTTACACTTTGTTGCAATCTTGTTGGCCTACTTCTATTGGATAGAAGGTGCTTCGACCGAGGCTGTAGTGGTTGCAGTATCCTTTTGTTCACCTTTTGAAAAGATTGTGAAAAATATGAATTTTGTAGTATGAGCTACTACCTTAAGACATTGTCTAGGTGGGACAATAGTTGGAACTACCTCTGTTATCCTATAGAGATGACCCCCTAGAGTAACAATGACACTACGAGGTCTAGACTCGTAGATAGCATAGTTCTTCCACATATATGGTTGTCGGAAGAGAACATCACAAACATCCAATGGGGAAACATTATATGATACCTATTCCTTAAAATGTTAGATGTCATATGACAATCAACATTATTGGTTGACATGAAGATCTCATCCCTGTTGAAGCCACCCAATGTTGTATGTTTGTGGGTGTGGTGTTGTCGACAATCGCAATTGTTTGAAACCTTTGCCAAGATGAGGTTATTTTGAATTTAGATATCAATAATAAAATGTAGCATGGTCCCCTTCACCCACATCTGTGAATGAAAAAGGTGCTCCCCCTCTTCAGGATCTATGGGTTCTTCTAGTTGAATTTTTGTGGTTGCGGCAATAGTAGTGGGGTCTGCATCGATGATCTGTCTTCTATCAATATTTTTTGAATCAGATTCTGAATCATGGTTCGACTCCTTGTCTTTGATCTCATCCACCAATGAATATTTTGAGTGACATTCATCGGTGTTGTGCCAGGGGATTTTATGGAAATCACACAATTTTCAAGTGTCCTTTGTCTTTTCGCGACCCTTCTTTTCATGTGGCTTGGATTGGTTTTCGGGAGACTATTTGTTAGGGTCATATTTATCATACGTTGGTTGTTGTGGATTTATAGGCCTGAAATACTATTTGTTCTAACTTCTGATGCTTAATATTCTGCTCGATTTTAACAATATATCGATAAGAAAAATCGAGTGATGATATGTTCAGAAAATCCATTTAAGTTTGGATGTATCTCTATAGAGCCCCACGGTATTTCAGAACCAAATGTCATTCAACGTCTTGGATACCCAACTTGGTGCAGAAGGTATGGAAGGTATTGGTGAAATCTAGAACTGCTTGGCCCCTCTCTTGACATAGTGTGGTCCATCTCATGTACTGGTCCTCATAGTTTCCAATATGGTAATGCTATTGTTTTACCGCATCCACACAAAAATCACAAGTGGGCTCGAACCCATATATTCCATACTCCTCTATGGAACTTTTCTCCTAGTAAGTTTCCCACCAATGTTTTACATGGGAGAGATACTTAAGGAGTGCGAACATGATCTTTTTCCTATCGGAGAAATTATGAACAAAGAAATAACCTTCTAGCCGATTTAACCATTTTTCTAATGCATACGCATTTATCTGTCCTTCAAATATGGAAATATAAAAAATTAACTTGTACCTTTAAAGTTGAGGTAGATCCAAAGTGGCCTCTTTATGAATACATGTCTGTTGTTATCATCAAGTAGTGAAGGATGTGGCAAAAATTCTCCATCATTTCGTCCCTCTGTTGCGTGAAAGCTTGCTCGAGTAACATATTTATAGAATCTTATGCTCTGTCGTTTTTATTTTCTTCCACCATGGGGAGTTTATTGGATGTGCTGGGACGATTGTATTGAAGACAGACAATCTTGAAAACCAACTTTCTATACTGGGACCTCATCGAGGACATGCACTGAAAACGATCAAGAGCGGCCTACTCTAATACCACAGATTCAGATTCAGATTATTTTCGGCACAAAATGAGATAGGAGATATAATAAATCAATGTACATGGATATCTCAAGTATCCAATAATATAACATAAATGTATCAGAGATGAAACCATAAACACAAAGATATAGTAATACACAATTTTCTATTAATGAACGAAAATGTACAAAGACAGTAAAAATAGAGAGTGAAAGACTTGCTAGAATGGTGGCAACTTATCTCTGAGAACAGATGTGTCCACTACTCACATTCGCAAGAAGATGATTTTACAATGAGGATTAAAATGCATTTTTATCATAAATAAAATCTAAAACCCTAGCCCCAGAAGATGAAAAGCTAACAATTTTGTGGACCTCATTTTGGGTAGCTTGGTGTATCAACTTCTTGGGGGCGTAACTTTGGAATATGATCTCCTTTTGGGGTGAAAGATAGCTCGTTGGAAAGGTATCGTCGAGGAGATTAATTTTTTGGGATCTATTAGAGATTTTGACTTTCATTGAGAAGTTTGATCCTGAAAAATCTTCATTTAGGCCCTCAAAATACCCCCTGAAGTTAAAAACTGCTAAAAATAGTAAGTTACCAAAATTTCAAGAAAATTGTTTTGAGCTAGTTGGAAAAGGTGGGTGACCACCGATATCCACATGGATCAATGTCACTGGGTAGAAATTCATTCACCGAGGATGATAAAATGATGGCATGCATGCTTGAGAAACTTGCTGAATTTTTTAGGAAGGAAGGATGCAAAATGCACTCATAAGGAAAAATCAAAGGCTTAGAGATTAACTCCGATGGAAATCAGAGGAGTTGATAATGAGTTGTTCGATGTGTATCAGACGATTTAATTTCTAATCTTCTAATACACCGTTTGAGGAGATTTGGTAGAATTAGCTCCGATGTAATATCAATAGGGTTGATGACAACTCCTTTGTTGTGAATCAGAGGAGTTATCTCTAACTGTTTCGATGACGCATTAGAGGAAAGAAGATGAAAGTTTCAAAGTTATTCTAACATCTCGTTCTACTAAGCATACCATTATTGACTTATTATTTGACGACACTTGCTTTCAAGTGATTCGGGTATGGTACACGGTGATTTCATTCGGATTATGACATATATATGATGATGTTGAGGTGTTATGACTGATTGATTATATATATATATGTGTGTGTGTGTGTGTGTGTGTGTGTGTGTTGAAATGTGTTTTTGACAAGTCATCATGAGTTTGCATGACACATGACAGGTTATAGATGCTAGTGGCATCAAATGGATTTCTTGGACTATAGATTTAGTCAGGGACTAGATTTTATTTGTTGAGTATTTCTGATCAAAATCTGGACCAGGGGTCAAATTTTAGCTCAAAAATCAACGTTCTCGGAATTGCCTCAAAACGAATGAGAGCATAGCCCTCATCATATCAAACCCAACGCAATTCATTTCGTCTCAAACGGACGTCGAGAGCGAAAGATATAGCGATCTGTTCGGAAAGTCAAACAGGGAAAAAAATGAGTGTTGACTGTGCAGTCCGTACAGTCCGTACGGATGCTGATGTGGCAGAGACCATATGTTGATGTGGCTTGACCGTACATGCTGATGTGGCATAGGTGACATGGCAGTTTTTGATTGGTTGACAGTTGGGCGAATCAATTTTTGACACGTGGCAATTATTGGGTAAATGGCATGGTGCCACGTGGCCCAGTCATGGGCTGCCACGTGACACCACTTTATTGGATGTTGGTTTATTGGTTAGTTGATAAATTTTTTATGGAGGCCATGGGGTTCGACCCTCGGACCTCCCCACCGCATAGTGACTTCACAAAGTTTGCCTTGCCAACGCGCCGCATGGTGGTGCTTGTTAATACAATGGATTTAATTATATATAAATTGCATTGATATGTGGTTTGGGGCGCGTCCGGGCTGGGGCTTAGCCCCATCCACGGTCGCATATGTTATAACCATATGACCACCATTGGAAAAAGAGCATGAGAATGTGCCCGAGATTTTATATAAGTGGCTCGTGGTCCTATATATATTCCATATGCCCACGACCTGGAGCGCGGAGGAAGTCGACACGGTTTTGACCGTTAGCCTTTTTGCTAAATACGCACGGTCTTATGGACCATATGCCCGAGTGCTAGGCGGTTAGGGGCTGGAGGGGCCCTAACCGTCCTAAGTTTTGCATCGTTGGTGCGGTTGCGCCCGATGCCGGGTTTTTACGCCTTAAATGGTGTGTGTGCCAGGTTCATGGAACAAGGGTGCATTTCGGCGAACCAGTTTCAGCAAGGTTGAAGGAGGAAAATGGAGGAGGCCTAACTTCTTCATCTTTTGGACAATTGAGGTGTCATAAAATCTCAGATAGGGGTTTTTGGATGTCTTGAATCCATTGAAACTATTATCAAGGCCACTTGAAGACTTCTTTTGCAGGATTTTAGCCATTGAAGTTTCAACAAGCTCGAGGGAGCTTGAAGCCCTCATTGATCGAGGACATGTTTTGGTGAGCCTATGTTTGTTTTCTGTGATTGAATAATCATGTTTGGCTAATTGTTATGCTCTGAACACATTGGGACAGGTTTCAGAGGCTGTTGAGGACTTTTACAAGTGTTTTTGCCAAAGAGAAGTTCAGGGAAGCTTATGGCCACATGTAGAAGAGGTCATGCCCGGATGAGCCATGATCCGTTTTCAGAGTTCTATTAGTCATTTTTGGGGTTTTTATGTGTTATGATCTCAATGGTACAGTCTTTTTTTCCATTGGATTTGAGCAGTAGCTTGTAAAATAAATTTTTCCAAATTAATCCTAGAGAGCCAAGTCCATTGATGGAGGCTCAAGGAGATGTAGCCCGGAGGGGGATGAACTGCTTTATCATCTTGTTCTTGTTGTGAGTTTGATGGTTTATTTGCTGCAAGCTATGTTGCTATGTATTTATTGAAAGTACATATTTAACCATTTAAAAGAACATATTCTCATACATAAACATTTACAAGAAGATTCATAAACTTGGCACATAATTTTATCTTGCATATTTTAAACACATGAAGCAAGGTCCTGTAAAGTTTATTTTTATGAAGTAGAGGGTGCTTGGATAGCATAACAAGTCAGCTTTCTATTTTCAGATCAGGTGGTATCAGAGCATAGTTTGTTTTTCTCATGTGTTTGCCATTGATAGCTTGAGATTTAGCTATTGGTTTTTGTGCAAGTTTTGTGTTGAAGTTGGATATCTTCCGAGGATGAAGGAAGCTTCAAGCATTGATAGTTCTCATACATCTTAATTATCTAAATTCTTTGAAAAAGAAGAGATTCTAACTATGAGAGATTTTATAAAAGAGATGTGTGAAGACAGAAATGAGCGCATTGTCCTTGAAGAGTAGTTGAAGGCCATGAAGAAGGAGAAAGACCAGCTTCTTCAAAGGTTGCATGAGATGGAGATTCAACTGCATGAGGCAAAGGAAACCCTTACCAAGTACATGCATGAACATAAGGTATGCAATGTTAGTTTATCTTCTAATTCCTCTCAAGATGAATGTTTTGGTGTTTTTGAAAAGAGCACAAGAGGAATAGGGTCCAAGTTATTGTTAAAAATGGGCTATGAAGGTAAAGGGTTAGGTAAGCATGCACAAGGCATTGTTGAGCCTATTTTTGTTGAAGAGAGACCCAAGTATTGTGGTCTTGGATATGGAGCATATTCCAAAGTCGAGGAGACAAGGGAAAAAGTTCCAAGTACAAATTTTGTCTCGAGTTCACCTCCTCAAGAAGGCTATAAAGGTGAAAGTTCAAGAACTTTTGTTGAAATTTCAATCCCTTCAACATGCAAGGCTTGTATTCAAGATGAATGCAAATATGTGAAACGAGAGAGTTGTGACAGTGATGAGGACAAGAAAAATGTTGATGGTCTTCAAAGGAGAGCTTGTAACTCTTCAGATTCACCTCCTCAAAGAGGCGATAAAGGTGAATGTTCAAGGTATAATTATGCTTATCATTCAGTTGCTTTTGATTATGTTAAGCATGATAAATTTATATGTAAAAATGGAAGAAAGAATCCATGTACATATTGTGGTTTCTATAACCATCATATTTCAAAATGTTGGAAAAGATTAACCACTTTCAGGAAACTTTCTAAGCGAAGACAACGTGAAAGGAGCATGGAAAAGATTTGCACTCATTGTTAGAAGCGGGGTCATCTCATAGATCAATGTTGGACGTTGCATCCAACCACTCATCCACGACATAAGAAGCAGTTGGATAAAGAGTTTGGCGAGAATGGAAGAGGAGATTCCATCATTTATGTGTGTCAAGATGATTCACAAGAGGACGATTTACAGAAGAGAAAGTCACCGTTGAGTTGGCTTGGTAAGAAATGGTTGGATTTCTTGAGAAAGTAAAGCTTGCATTTTCTGTTGTAAATGCACTTTTCAGCGTTATGTGTGCATTTATGGGAAGCATGATAAGTTGCAGCAATTTATCCCAACTTGCATGATGCAAGTTTGCATGTGAATGCAATTCATTTTGAAGGCATTTTGTTGTTGCGTAAATTTTCCAGGAGGATGTAAAAGATGGATATGATGTTCACTTGTTGCAGCCATTTATCTTTTTCATGTTCAGCTCTTATGTACCCACATGTTTTGGGTTATGTACTTATGTTTGTACTGGAAGAAGAGTTGAAGAGTCATACATATGCATTTGTTTTTGTGTATGTGTAAGCAGTGAACCTGGTGATGGTTCATCATGAGTGATTCATGATTGTTACATGGTTATGTATCATGTTTTTTGAATTGTCATTTTGAGAGGATTGAGATGTTTCAAATGAGTCTCAACTAGTGTTGATGATTTTCTGACGACTTTGATTGTGTCGATCGTGTTGTTCGACTTGTGTTTTATTCGATGGTGTTTGTTGACTTCAAAGTTAATTTTGAGTACACCATGATGCAAGAAAACACCATGTTCTTTGATAAAGTACGAGATGCGACAGTTTGTTTGAAGAGAAAAAGATCTTGTTGGCATCATTTTTCAGTCTTGTGAATTTGTTTTCAAGATTGATGGTTTTCTTGGCTTGTGACAAGATGTCGCAGGAAAGTTTTTGCAGCCATTGGAGAGCTGATTATGTTGACGTCAAAGAGCTCACAAGAGGGACTTGATTCTCAGTGGGAAGGTTGGCAGTCTTCCAAGCACAGAGAGAACAGTGGGTCAGCAGCAGCCAAAGAACAGTGGTTGAGGGACATAGTCAGTTGCAGTGCACGGTATGTCAAAGTATTCATGTGATTGTCAAAAATATTTTGATATAACTTGAAAGCAGACAAATAAGCTTTTGTGGGTCCAAAATCCTTTCAGTGGGAAGGTGTGATCAAAATCTGGACCAGGGGTCAAATTTTAGCTCAAAAATCAACATTCTTGGAATTGCCTCAAAACGAATGAGATCGTAGCCCTCGTCATCACGAATCCAACGCAATTTGTTTTGTCTCAAACGGACGTCGGGAGCGAAAGATATAGCGATCTGTTCGGAAAGTCAAACAGGGAAAAAATGAGTGCTGATTATGCAGTCTGTACAGTCCGTATGGATGCTGACGTGGTAGAGACCGTACGCTGATGTGGTCTGACCATACATGCTGATGTGGCATAGGTGACATGGAAGTTTTTTATTGGTTGACAGTTGGGCGAATCAAGTTTTGACACATGGCAATTATTGGGTAAATGGCATGGTGCCACGTGGCCCAGTCATGGGCTGCCACGTGGCACCCCTTTATTGGATGTTGGTTTATTGGTTAGTTGATCAAAATTTTATGGAGGCTGTGGGGTTCCACCCCCGAACCTCACCACCGCATAGTGACTTCACAAAGTTCGCCTTGCCAACGCGCCGCATGGTGGTGCTTGTTAATACAATGGATTTAATTATATATAAATTGCATTGATATGTGGTTTGGGGCGCGTCCGGGCTGGGGCTTAGCCCCAGCCCCGGTCGCATATGTTATAACCATATGACCACCATTGGAAAAAGAGCGCGAGAATGTGTGTGGGATTTTATATAAGTGGCCCGTGGTCCTATATATATTCCATATGCCCACGACCTGGAGCACGAAGGAAGTCGGCACGGTTTTGATCGTTAGCCTTTTTGCCAAATACGCACGGTCTTATGGACCATATGCCCGAGTGCTAGGCGGTTAGGGGATCGAGGCACCCTAACCATCCTATGGTTTGTATCATTGGCGCGGTTGCGCCCGGTGCGGGGGTTTTTACGCCTTAAATGGCGTGTGTGCCAGGTTCATGGAACAAGGGTGCATTTTTGCAAACCAGTTTCAGCAAGGTTGAAGGAGGAAAATGGAGGAGGCCTAACTTCTTCATCTTTTGGCCGATTGAGGTGCTGTAAAATCCCAGCTCGGGGTTTTTGGACATCTTGAATCCATTGGCACTATTATCAAGGACACTTGAAGACTTCTTTTGCAGGATTTTAGCCATTGAAGTTTCAGCAAGCTCGAGGGAGCTTGAAGCCCTCATTGATCGAGGACATGTTTTGGTGAGCCTATGTTCATTTTCTGTGATTGAATAACCATGTTTGGCTAATTGTTATGCTCTGAACACATTGGGATAGGCTTCAGAGGTTGTTGAGGACTTTTACAAGTGTTTTTTCCAAAGAGAAATTCGGGGAAGCTTATGGCCACATGTAGAAGAGGTCATGCCCAGATGAACCATGATCTGTTTTCAGAGTTCTATTAGTCATTTTTGGGGTTTTTATGTGTTATGCTCTCAATGGTATAGTCTGTTTTTCCATTGGAGTTGAGCAGTATCTTGTAAAAGAACTTTTTCCAAATTAATCCTAGAGAGCCAAGTCCATTGATGGAGGCTCAAGGAGATGTAGCCCGGAGGGGGGTGAACTCCTTTATCATCTTGTTCTTGTTGTGAGTTTGATGGTTTATTTGTTGAAAGTTATGTTGCTGTGTATTTATTGAAAGTACATATTTAACCATTTAAAAGAACATATCCTCATATGTAAACATTTACAAGAAGATTCATAAACTTGGCACATAATTTTATCTTGCATATTTTAAACACATGAAGCAAGGTCCTGTAAAGTTTATTTTTATGAAGTAGAGGGTCCTTGCATAGCATAACAAGTCAACCTTCTATTTTCAGATCAGGTGGTATCAGAGCATAGTTTGTTTTGCTCATGTGTTTGCCATTGATAGCTTGAGATTTAGCTATTGGTTTTTGTGCAAGT
This sequence comes from Picea engelmannii, assembly GCA_009831015.1. Taxonomy (NCBI): domain Eukaryota; kingdom Viridiplantae; phylum Streptophyta; class Pinopsida; order Pinales; family Pinaceae; genus Picea; species Picea engelmannii. The sequence continues at coordinate 84,323 of ML793356.1, read as the reverse complement.
TTTGTGTTGAAGTTGGATATCTTCCAAGGATGAAGGAAGCTTAAAGCATTGATAGTTCTCATACATCTTAATTATCTAAATTCTTTGACAAAGAAGAGATTCTAACTATGAGAGATTTGATGAAAGAGATGTGTGAAGACATAAATGAGCGCATTGTCCTTGAAGAGCAGTTGAAGGCCATGAAGAAGGAGAAAGACCAGCTTCTTCAAAGGTTGCATGAGATGGAGATTCAACTCCATGAGGCAAAGGAAACCCTTACCAAGTACATGCATGAACATAAGGTATGCAATGTTAGTTTATCTTCTAATTCCTCTCAAGATGAATGTTTTGGTGTTTTTGAAAAGAACACAAGAAGAATAGGGTCCAAGTTATTGTTAAAAATGGGCTATGAAGGTAAAGGGTTAGGTAAGCATGCACAAGGCATTGTTGAGCCTATTGTTGTTGAAGAGAGACCCAAGTATTGTGGTCTTGGATATGGAGCATATTCCAAAGTCTAGGAGACAAGGGAAAAAGTTCCAAGTACAAATTTTGTTTCGAGTTCACCTCCTCAAGAAGGCTTTAAAGGTGAAAGTTCAAGAACTTTTGTTGAAAGTTCAATCCCTTCAGCATGCAAGGCTTGTATTCAAGATGAATGAAAATATGTGAAACAAGAGAGTTGTGACAATGATGAGGACAAGAACATTGTTGATGGTCTTCAAAGGAGAGCTTGTAACTCTTCAGATTCACCTCCTCAAAGAGGCGATAAAGGTGAATGTTCAAGGTATAATTATGTTTATCATTCAGTTGCTTTTGATTATGTTAAGCATGATAAATTTATATGTAAAA
>ML793356.1:71271-82769 GCA_009831015.1 Picea engelmannii | reverse complement strand
TTGAAGAGAAAAAGATCTTGTTGGCATCATTTTTCAGTCTTGTGAATTTGTTTTCAAGATTGATGGTTTTCTTGGCTTGTGACAAGATGTCGCAGGAAAGTTTTTGCAGCCATTGGAGAGCTGATTATGTTGACGTCAAAGAGTTCACAAGAGGGACTTGATTCTCAGTGGGAAGGTTGACAGTCTTCCAAGCACAGAGAGAACAGTGGGTCAGCAGCAGCCAGAGAATAGTGGTTGAGGGACATAGTCAGTTGCAGTGCACGGTATGTCAAAGTATTCATGTGATTGTCAAAAATATTTTGATATAACTTGAAAGCAGACAAATAAGCTTTTTTGGGTCCAAAATCCTTTCAGTGGGAAGGTGTGATCAAAATCTGGACCAGGGGTCAAATTTTAGCTCAAAAATCAACGTTCTCAGAATTGTCTCAAAACGAACGAGAGTGTAGCCCTCGTCATCACGAACCCAATGCAATTTGTTTCGTCTCAAACGGATGTCGGGAATGAAAGATATAGCGATATGTTCGGAAAGTCAAACAGGAAAAAAATGAGAGCTGACTGTGCAGTCCGTACAGTCCGTATGGATGCTGACGTGGCAGAGACCGGACGCTGATGTGGCTTGACCGTACATGATGACGTGGAAGTTTTTGATTGGTTAACATTTGGTCGAATCAAGTTTTGACATGTGACAATTATTGGGTAAATGGCATGGTGCCACGTGGCCCAGTCATGGGCTGCCACGTGGCACTCCTTTATTGGATGTTGGTTTATTGGTTAGTTGATCAAAATTTTATGGAGGCCGTGGGGTTTGACCCCCGGACCTCCCCACTGCATAGTGACTTCACAAAGTTTTCCTTGCTAATGCACCACATGGTGGTGCTTGTTAATACAATGGATTTAATTATATATAAATTGCATTTATATGTGGTTTGGGGCACGTCCGGGCTGGGGCTTAGCCCCAGCCCCGGTCGCATATGTTATAACCATATGAAAAACGTTGGAAAAGGAGTGCAGGAATATGCACAAGGTTTTATATAAGTGGCCCGTGGTCCTATATATATTCCATATGCCCACGATCTGGAGCACGGAGGAAGTTGGCACGGTTTTGACCGTTAGCCTTTTTGCCAAATATCGGCGGTCTTATGGACCATATGCCCGAGTGCTAGGTGGTTAGGGGATGGAGGCACCCTAACTGTCCTACGATTTTCACTGTTGGAGCGGTTGCACCCGGTGTCGGGTTTTTACGCCTTAAATGGCGTGTGTGCCAGGTTCATGGAACAAGGGTGCATTTTGGCGAACCAGTTTCAGCAAGGTTGAAGGAGGAAAATGGAGGAGGCCTAACTTCTTCATCTTTTGGCCGACTGAGGTGCTGTAAAATCCCAGCTAGGGGTTTTTGGACATCCTGAATCCATTGGCACTATTATCAAGGCCATTTGAAGACTTCTTTTGTAGGATTTTAGCCATTGAAGTTTCAACAAGCTCGAGGGAGCTTGAAGCCCTCATTGATCGAGGACATGTTTTGGTGAGCCTATGTTCGTTTTCTGTGATTGAATAAACATGTTTGGCTAATTGTTATGCTTTGAACACATTGGGATAGGCTTCAGAGGATCTTGAGTACTTTTACAGGTGTTTTTTCCAAAGAGAAGTTCAGGGAAGCTTATGGCCATATGTAGAAGAGGTCATGCCCGGATGAGCCATGATCCGTTTTCAGAGTTATATTAGCCATTTTTGGGTTTTTTATGTGTTATGATATCAATGGTACAGTCTGTTTTTCCATTGGATTTGAGCAACAACTTGTAAAATAAATTTTTCCAAATTAATCCTAGAGAGCCAAGTCCATTGATGGAGGCTCAAAGAGATGTAGCCCGGAGGGGGTTGAACTCCTTTATCATCTTGTTCTTGTTGTGAGTTTGATGGTTTATTTTCTGCAAGTTATGTTGTTGTGTATTTATTGAAAGTACATATTTAACCATTTAAAAGAACATATCCTCATACATAAACATTTACAAGAAGATTCATAAACTTGGCACATAATTTTATCTTGCATATTTTAAACACATGAAGCAAGGTCCTATAAAGTTTATTTTTATGAAGTAGAGGGTGCTTGCATAGCATAACAAGTCAGCCTTCTATTTTCAGATCAATTTCATCACTATGCACATACTATGTATGATGGATTTTAGTCTGATTTTAGTATATGGATTTTTGACACTGTTTTTGTTAGTGGATGCAGGATTGACGATGCTTGCTAATACGACTCACATAAGGAGTAAAGGGGCCTTGAAAAAAAAACAAACATTGAGGGAGTGGTGTGGTTGAGTCCCTGTCACGGCCTACTAGAACTCCTGATGTGTCTCAAATGGTAGGTTAACGATTATCTATTTTGAGAGGTCCATGATGTCTTGAGGGAAGAATGAGACAGGTGTTCATGAATATTTCTAAAGGGCATGCAATAAGGAGGATTTTCTATTCCTTAGAAGCCCTTAGTCTCTCACAAGTTTGACCGAATGGAGTTTTGACTCCAAGGGCTTGGGAAAACTTCTAAAACAAGTCAATGTGAGTGGTACCCTTGGAGCACTAAGATGTGTCTTCAAGGGCATGTTGCGCAATTGAAACCTGAGTCAATGAACATAGGTGGCCTAGAAAACATTGGAAAGAATGGACCTTGTTGGATTGAAATAATTAATTAAACAATAGATTATTAATTATTAAATCTGAACAGAAGTCTAAGTCAAAGTCTAAAATTAAATAAAGGACTAATTGAATTGTGACATGAGTTAAGGATTTGAAGGAAATAAAATAATAGGAAATAGTAAGTAAAAACCTAAAGAATTGATAAAATGCACATGTGTGCATGAAATTATTAAAAAATAATCTTTATTTAGAAATAAATAACAACTTGAGAGAATGGATTGTGCATAGAATATAATATTGAGTCAACCAACCCTAGTTTAACTAGAAGAAGATTCCAAATCCAACTCTAACTAAAAATCTAGTGAGGAGACACCGATTAATTAAGGGATTGGGGAAGTAAGAGACAACTAAGGGGAAAAATAGGAACACATGGGGAAATGTCAGGAAAAGGATTTTAAATAAAAATAAAAGATAAATCACTTATGCAACCTAGGGAGAATGTGACACTTGTAGTGGGTGAATAATCCTTTAACTGAATTATTAAAAATTAATGAATTATGCACGAGGGACATATGTCCATGAGGAATAATTATATAAATAAATTGATGTAGAAGGGAAGGGGATCAAAATTTTGAGGAAACATTGTTATGATGGCAAATTTTTCATTGACTGTATTTTACTTATAAGAGTTGGGACTCCAGGATTGTGAAAAGATTGGAAGCTCTTCCTTCCAAGGCAAGCTTGGAAGTTATTGTGTTTTCGTATTTGTGATTGGCCCCTTTGTGGCTCAAGGGGATAAGAGGGAGGAAGAGTACCACTAGATTTGGTTGGGAGGTATTGGTGAAGTCTATGTGATTAGCAAGAAAAAGAAAGGAAGGAACATAATACTTGAAGGCCATCTTCATTATGCATTGTTCATTGGTTCTGGTATTTTTAAATTTTGATTTCATTTATATTATGAGTGTATTTGTATAATAGATTGATTGAGTCACTGTAGAATCATTGAAAGGACTGAGGGCCAGGCATTGTGTTTGTTTCCAAATATTTAATAGTTACAACATTATATTTTAGTCCTCTCTGTAATTTCAGACGTTTTTTGTACTCTAATTGAGCAACCTGACCCTCATTATAGAATGTGAATTTTATTGTATATAGTCTATGTTTAATTTTTGTATTTTCATCCATGATTGAAGTATGTGTGAGGAAATTTTTAGTTCAAGTTATGTTAGGAAATTAAAAATGCCTTGTTCACCAATCACATAAGGATGTGGTTCTGACTGTATTGTGAGTCTATCGATAATATTCATTGAAATCCTAAATTAACCATATCGTGTTTTCTCGGTTGAATTCATTGTGGAACCCGAGTTACCTACAACATGAATGTTTGTGTTAAATTGAAGTTAAATCCAAATGTACGAGATTGAGGGAGGCCTGTTAAAGTCTCAAGAGTTGACTTCTAACCTCTAGTGCGTAATCCCTTTTTTTAGCAAAGTCATGAATGTGACGTTAGGATAGAACCTATCACTAGGAAAATGATGCTATTCAGAGCTTCGGGACTCCAGAGCTCTGGAGGTTGTCAACCTTAACACTCCCTTCCACTTGAATCGATTATCGGTCGAATTCGATCATAATACAGGTGGAAAAACAATTGTAGGTTAACCATACTCTTCCCCCTTTCTTAGTAAATATTATGATTTTAATCTAAGGTTTAATCGATATTTTCCTCAAATTGGATTCTACAGTGGAGATCCACTTCAAAACTCCATACTTTGGGGTTTCCCCCCTTCACAACATAAACTGGATCACCCAAATCGTCGAACCGCCAAAGGGCTCGGGGATCTAACGACTGACACTTTCCTTTATCAACGGTTGAAGTGTACTCCAAAGTTCAGAATGCCGGGAGTTTCTTACTTTTCATAACAATGACTCATTTTTGTCGAAGTATCGAATCCCAAAAAATTCAGAGATCGACACTTCTTGCACCTAGCTTCGATCTATAGCTAGAAGAAACATCGGTACTCTGGTCTTCAGAAGTCTTTGCAGCTACAACTATCGATACCTTTGAACTAGTGAAGGCCAAACTCACGGATATGATAGTCCATGATTAACCGTCAACAATGGTCAGGATTAATTCCAAGATCTGGGAGCTCGATACCTTTCTCACCAAATCAAAATTCACACCCCACCTCTCGAATGATCGAATTCTAAATACTCGGTATCTACAGACACTTGTACCCAACATTGGATGGTAAGGATTTACACCAGACTTTAGGACTTTGGGAGTTCCTTAACCTTTGGTTTCATGTCTCATTTATTTTTCGAAGTGTCGATTAACCGAACCTCCGAAGAAGAAATGATCGTATATCCAACAACTCTTGATCGATCACTAATTCTATGACTTTCCTTCACTTGTGGACTTTAGAGCTTGGGGGATTCTTGAATCTCTACAGTGATAAAGCCAAACTCACTAGGTTGTCGAACTCCTATGGATCCAATGACTAGAAATCACACGCTCATATATGGTGTATATCACTTCATAATTTTAGAATTATGGGATCTCTTAAGCTAAATAACTTGGATCTATCGAAGTGACGAATCCCGAAGGTCTCCAGGTTTTAACGAGTGCACATCTTTTATGTGATTAGATGGTCATGGGGATTTTGATTTCCTCATGATCAAATACCATCCATTGGTTTCCTTTGAATGGATTTCAACCTTTTATCTCCTCTTTTGAACCCTTCACATGTTGCCCCTCTTGAGATTTTCCTTTGAAATGAACTCCATCTCTCAATATCGCATCCATCCTAAGATACAAATTCTAATTGTTGAGTGTGCACTTTGCGCCTCCCCTCTGTATGTTCACAATGTCTCTTCTGAGCTTTGTAGTTTTGAAGGCTAGGGACCTATGACTGACATGAGAGGATCTATTCACAAACCAAGGACTTTTTCTTATGAACTTGGGATTTCAAGGATCTTGTCCACGTACTTCTAGAGTTGGCTCTGGAAATGTTGCACTGTGACACTTGAAAGAGGAATTTCAGGTTCCTTACATAAACTTATTAACTCAATCTTAGAAGAGACTCTCACTCGGTTGCAGGGTTATTTCATCACAATATTAGTTGGTTCACAAAACTACATAGTAAGCTTATGACTTCTAAATTGTGCTGAGATCTTTTCTCTATTGTTATTTTCCTCATTTAAATTTTGATATAAATCAATAGATTTCTACTTGGATGTACTATGTAGCATTGTCACTTTTCACAGTAAGCTGTAGTAATACAAAACTTTCATCTTATTAAGTTGTGTGTTGAAGGTCTCTGTGACTAATTAAATTGATGTCTTGATTTTATTGGATTGTTGCATATTATTTAAATAAGTAAGATGATAAATTATTGAAATAGTATACATTGTGTTATGAGGTGATGACTAAGATACCATATTATTTGTGTCATTTGAAGGAAATTTGTACATAAGCATGTTAGAAATTATTTTATTTATGTAATAGATTGGAGGTATGGGAATTAGATACTTCCTTGTTCCTCAAACAGTCGCTAGTATTGAGACCTTAAATGGTCAAGATCAATCGGATGAATCTTGGACTTGAAGGCCATCTTGTGTCTTTGAGGTCCCAATCTTCCAGGTAGATAGGATGGTTAGATATTCTTGATTGCCTTGTATGATGATTTATCCTGTTAGAAGAAATGATTTCATGTGATGAAATGGGTTGTGGTTGATCTTGCACAATCATGATGTTTAGTCTTGTTGTATTTGATATTTATAGGATATAGAATATCATTAATACATTGACATTGGATCTAAATCTAGTTTTGCAATGAGATGAATGAATTAGACTGGGTGTGACTGAAGTATGTTGATATCATGCGTAACTTGTTCTAATGATGTCTTGTTAATGTTTTAAAAGAAATATATATATATATATATATATATATATATATATATATATATATATATATATTATTGTAATCAATTGGTTATGATGTAACAGAGGGGTTGTTACATATGGTATCACAACAAGGTTCAACCCTATGACATTGGACCCTTACGCCATCCATTGTGTTAAAAAAAATGACTAAGTTAGATTGGTGATAAAAATCTAAGATTACAGTTGCAGGTAATCATGGTTAGAGGATACCGGGGAAGTAGACAATGTGGTGCTAGAGGAAGAGGTGTGACACATCCAATAACATCCATGCCCAAAAGGTCTAACCCCTAGAAATATGAGAAGAATGTTGAGCAAGATGAGATTGTTGTGGGAGATGTAGTAAGTATGATGAGATCCTTCCAGAGGATTTCAAAGGCATTGATAAACCGCCCGGATAGAGATGAAGGTAGATATTTTGTACCCAATGATGGTTCACAATGTGCCCCTGCTAGTAGTAGTAGAATACACCGAGAACTCAAGAAGGTGAAATTTCCCGAGTTCTGGGGTGCCCCGGATGACTTAGCCATCAAGGAATGGTTGGAGAACATGGAGATGTGCTTCACACTTCGTGATTACACCTCCAGCATGAAATTTTTGATGGCAGTCTTTCAGCTGAAGGGTAGTTCTCTTATATGGTGGAAGACACTCCTACCTCAAATAAACATGGTCGTCGAAGACGTGTCATGGCAACTGTTCAAGGAATGGTTTCGGGAGAGGTATTTTTTCGAATATTTCATTCAATGTCAGCGTAATGAGTTTAACACCTTACAATAGGGAGGTTGTATGGTGTCATAGTATGAGACCAGATTCATGCAGCTACTAAGGTATGCTCCACATATGAACATAGAGAATTTGAAGGTCAACAAGTTTGTGTTTGGACTTAACTTCAGCGTTCGTATGAAGGTGATGATCTTATGGCCTCAAACTTTGCATGATATGGTTCAGAAGGCCCTCATAGCTGAGGAAGAGTTGAACAATGGGGGTAACAATAGGTCCTCCTCTAGACAGACTCAAAATACATCATTAGGAGTGAAGCAACATCAAGCACCATCCAGACATACTACCAGGCATCAAGATATGCCTAGAGGACCTATTTTTATAACACCACGATGACATACTCCTCAGCAGATGACTCCTTATAGAATATCACAAAAACAACAATGTCAACCAAAATAATCGTTTAGGCCTGTTTAGTAGGACAGACCAGGATCACAGGCTATTAGACCAACAACTTCTCCTTCGGGGACCGAGAGCACTGGATCGAAGAATGTATGAAGGACATGTGGTGAGACACATTATGAATGAGACTGTCTGATTGAGAAGGACATAGTGGATGGATCATCAGGATCCACTACAGTTGGAGATTTGCGAAAATCCCACACGATACATGTAACAGTGAACAACCGCCAAGCTAAGAATCAATCCACGATGCTAGAGATGTCAGGTACAATCATAGACTAAAAATAAAGTATATTGATAGATCCATGTGATACATAGAGCTTCATATCTAGTGAAACACTAAAGAGAATTAAGGTAAAGGAAGTTGAGGAGGATGAGTTCAAGTATGTAGAAATGACATTGGGTTCCAAATAGAGGGTTGGAGGAAAGGTTACATGTTGAAGCCTTAACCTAGTAGAATTTGTAACAAAGGTAGATCTTTATGTCACGATATTAGGATATTGTGACATAATGATTGGTATGGATTGGTTGGAATCAATTGATGTGATACTTAACTATAAGATGAAACAATTAACTTTTATATATGATTTGGGACAAAGTAGAGTGATTGTAGGAAGAAACCAAGGAGTGTCCTTGAGGTTCATTTCTTCCCTACAATTATAGAAGAGTATGCACAAGGGATGTAGACTATATGCAATCTTATTTCTGAATGAAAATGGAAAGGAAGAAGGACTAGAAAATATTCCTGTAGTTCAAGAGTTTGAAGACATGTTTCTAGAAGAGTTACCTTGTTTACTGCCCAAAAGAGAGTTGGAGTTTACAATAGACTTGAAAAATGAGAATTGAACCTATTGGAAGAACTCCATACCATATGTCAATGCCTAAATTGCAGGATTTGAAAATTCGATTGAAAGAATTGTTGGATTTGGGACTTATTCATCTAAGTGTGTCACCTTGGGGTGCACTAGTTGTTTTCATGAGAAAGAAGGATCAATCTTGGAGAATTTGTATTGACTATCATCAATTGAACAAAGCGACAATCAAGAACTAGTATCTGTTGACAATAATAGATGATTTATTTGATCACATGAAAGGGGAAATGATATTTTTGAAGACTGAGTTGAGATCAAGATATCAAAAATTATGGATTAAAGAAGAAGATATCCCTAAGACATCTTTTAAGATGAGATTTGGACACCGAGTTTACAGTTTTACCGTTTGGATTGAAAAATGACCTGGGGGTATTCATGATTTTGATGAATGGGGTGTTATGTGAATACTCGGACAAGTTTTTTCAGGTTTTATTGATGACATACTAATTTATTCTCGGACGAAGGAAGAGGATGATGAACACTTTAGGTTGGTCTTGCAGTTCCTAAGAGAAAACAAATTGTATGATAAGCTATCAAAATGCTCTCCTTACCAATATAAGATTCACTACTTGGGACATATCATATCTGGAAAATGTATTGTGGTGGATACAACGAAAGTGGAAGCTATTATGGAATGGGAAGAACCGAAAAACATACATGAAGTATGCAGTTTTATGGGTTTAGCAGGATATTAGCGATGATTTGTCGAAGGATTTTTGATGATAGGAAATCCGATCACAAAATTAAATAAGAAGAATAAGAAGTTCTTGTGGACTGAGAGATGCACAGAAGCATTTCAAAGGCTCAAATATTTGTTGAAGAAATCACCAATACTAAAAGTCCCCAAAATCAACAAGGAGTTCTTGGTATGCACAAATGCATCCAAGGAAGGGTTAGATAGAGTTTTGATGCAAGACAATCGAGTGATCGCTTACAATTCATGAAAATTGAGAAAGCATGAAGATAAATACGTAACACGTGACTTGGAGTTATTAGCTATTGTTTATTCCTTGAGAGTATGGAGACATTATTTGATTGGATGAAAATTTGAATTAAAGATAGATCATTGTGGATTGTAGCATATTTTTACACAGAGTGACCTGAATGCACAACAAAGGCATTGGTAATAATTACTTCGTGAATATGATTTTCAAATTACTTACATTAAAGGAACTATGAACCAAGCAATGGATGTGTTGAGTAGGATGCCACACATATTTTCAATGTTATCTCTTAAGAGGAATCTTTGAGAAAATATTCTAACTCTACAAATCAATGATGATTGGTATAAAGAAGTTAAGAATAATATTGGACAATATACCATGATGGTACATAGGTATGAAGGTTATTCACTAGACGACGATGGATTGTTGATATTTAACGGAAGAATTTACATACTGCCTAATGACGAACTAAGAATTTTTATCTTAAGTGAAGTGCATCGATCAATATCGATGGCTCATCCGGGAGTCACGAAGATGAAGGTAGATATTAAGCCTTTATTCTTATGGAAGTGAATGAAAGAAGACATAATTAGTTACTAGAAGAGATGTTTAGAATGTCAAAAAGTTAAGGATGAACATGTAAATCCAACGAGATTGTTATAGCCACACATTATTCTTGAATCTAAATAGGAAGTCATTTCAATGGAATTTATTGTTGGATTGTCATTGGCAACAAGAAGGCATGATTCAATTTTTGTGGTAGTTGACACTCTCACGAAGAGTACACACTTTATTCCAGTGCATACGACTTATCAGTGACCTGACATAGCTAGATTATTTGTCTGCGAGATTGTGACATTACATGGAGTGCCAAAGAGAATCACATCGATCAAGGATTGGTGCTTACAGGACGATTTTGGACTATTTTCCAAGAGGCTTTGGGAACACAACTAAAATTTAGCACAATTTATCACCCAGAGACAGATGGGAAAATAGAAAGGATAAACCAAATTTTGAAGGATATGCTGCACACATATGTAATGGATGAACATAAACGCTGGGAATAATTCTTACCATGAGTAGAATTTGCATAAAAAAAACTATAAAAGTACGATAAAGATGGCACTGTTTGATTTTCTTTATGGGTGACCATGTCAGATGTCATTAAGTTGGGATCAAATTGAGGACAAGGTTCTGGTAGGACTAGAAGTGCTTCAAGAAATGGAAGAATAGATGCAATCGATCAAAGAGAAGATTAAAGAAGTACAAGATGTTGATTAAGGTTAGTTGTCATTGATGTCAACCCTTGAAGAAAGACTCGTAGCATAAAGGTTTGGGTAATGGACCCAATATTGTTTGATGTAAATATGACTCATTATTGTTTTTTCATTGTTTATAATAAGTAAATATGGATGAACTCCAAAGTGTTATCCTTATGGTGAAAGCCCTCACGGGAAGACGCTTTGTGGAGTAAGAGAACCCATGCTTAATTGTGGAATAACGAGATGAAGGAAAGTGAATTTTTCAGGGAAAATATCCTAGATGGATAGTTCTTGTCATTTCATTTTCTATGGTATGTGGAACATCACATAATTCCTCACGGTTAGAGAGTTATGGCCATGAGAAGTTGGAGACCCCAGGTTTGCGTAATGGACCCAAGTTTGTTTGATGGGTAACGGTATGAGTTATGATATATTTTCAGATAATACTATTCTATATAAATAGTACATGTAGTGCCATTTATTGTGGTATGTAGAACGTCACATAACTCCTCACGGTTTGAGAATTATGGCCTTACGAAGTTGAAGGACCCTCATATGTCATCTAGAAGCCCCAAAAGGTCAAAGTAATCAAAGTGGTTTAAGAGATTTTAAAAGGTAAATAATAAAGTGAAGTTATGAGTGTATTATAATTCAAAGTGAATACAAA
>ML793356.1:19675-63630 GCA_009831015.1 Picea engelmannii | reverse complement strand
TAATAAAGTGAAGTGATGAGTGTATTATAATTCAAAGTGAATACAAAATAAATTATTTCAATAATAAATTTAATGGATAAATTAGAAGTGGACCCAACCCTAAAATAAGGAAAGTGGGCCAAGTGACCTAGAAGATGTTTTTACTGACGCTACTTGGAGAGTATAAATAAGAGGCAAGGGTCTCTCATTTGAATCACACTTGCGAATATTGAATATGTATATGTGTCTAAGGTAACTAAGGATATCTAAACTGGAATTCTGAGTGAAGGTGAAGAAAAGAAGGCTGAAATGCAACGAAGGATAAATTTTTTTGATGGTTCTTTCTAAGGTATGTTATTTACAGGCCATCTCACCATTTTAACTATAATGTTTTTTATATAATGATTCAGACCATGAAATTTCAATGTAGGTAAGAAAACATATACAAGTATCTATGGTAGAAAATTCAGCTTGTGGGTCGTTGTATTTTCGGAGTTACACTCTGTGGAAAATAGGGTTTGTGGCTAGTCCTGAAACTAGTCAAAATCAGGTGTTTCGGGTAAAAACGTCATAACTTATTCATATCAGATCCAAATTTAGTGAGAATAAATGTTTTGGTTAGGGAACAGTTTGTAGTATGTTGTGTAGCATTTTTATATCAATTCATAAAACATTTTGTGCAGGGCAAACTCTACAAGGTCTCTCTCTGGAATAATCCAGAATTCAGCAAGGTATGCCATTTTTTCTATAACTCCTTTTCTGAGAGGTTCCAAGTAGTGACACTTGGAGGAATTACATAAAACACATTGAATAAAATTTTGTATAGTTTCATATCTTTATACATTATAGTTTCAAAGTTATGATTACTTAAAGTTAGGGTTGTTGACTAATCCGAAACTAGGCATGTGAGACTAAAGAAAAGTTTGATGAAAATGCTAGTCTCTTGTTTTTAAAGTTAAGGAAGGTTTGCAGGAATGTGATCATATACACCAGGTCTATTATAGAGCTACAAATCAGATTTGTGTGATGAAATTGATGGGGGATTTTGGTTGTGGTACATGTTGAGTACATGGTTGAGACAAGTAGTTGATGTGTTGGTGCACATACATGAGGTGTATAGTTGATGATGTTGGTACATATTGATGAGTCATAGTTGATAAGTAGTTGACATATGATTGGTACATACTTGGTACATGGTTGGATTCACCTGTTTATGGTATAGGTTGATTATAGGTTGGTGCATGTTTGAATCACTTGTTTATGGTACAGGTTGATTAGAGGTTGAGGTACAGGTTGATTCATGGTTGATGCATGGTTCAGATTTATTGGTACAGGTTTATAGCGGTATATATCACAATGATAGTGTGACAGTGGTTCCATCATTCTACTTCTACTTCAGGGTTGCAGGATGAGGAAAGGAAAGGTGGTTGTAGCCACCTTTCGGTTGTAGCCGGAGAACATTGGGGGTTGTAGCCTCCTTTTAGTTGTAGCTAGAGAATTGGGGAGTTGGATCTTCCCTTAGGTTGTAGCATGAGAAACTAGGGGGTTGGAGCCTCCTTCCTGTTGACGCTGGAAAAGAAATGAAGTTGGTGCTTCCAATGAATGTAATTCTTCAAGACATATAAGAAAAATCATTATGTGGTTTTCTCCCGATTTGGGTTTCCACGTAAAACACTGGTGTACTGTGTATGTGTGTGATTGTTTATTTCTTACTGGTCATTATTGGATAGTAATTCTACATTGATATAACATTTGAAGAAAAAGGATTGTAATTACGCTAATACTAATTCACCCCCCTCTCATTAATCCAACACAAGATCAGCATAAGAGTTATGTTGATGTGCATCATTTTGACTGTAGTTATGAAGTTGGAGAAAGATTCTTCTTGTGGGTAAAACCATAGAAGAGTTCGAACAAGTTTGGAAAGGGTACTAAACTCTATCCTGGGTTCATAGAACCCTTCAAAGTAGTGGAAAATAAAGGACCCGTGGCTTATCGATTAGCCTTTTCTGATTCTTTGAGGCATATGCACGATTTTTTTCATGTATGCGTTTTCAGACATTGTATTAGTGATCCTTCACATGTTATTGACATGATTTCCTTACAGGTGTCGGACCAAGGTTCTCTCATAGTAGAGACAATACACATTCAGTACCATCACATTCGACAGCTATGAAATAAAACAGTCGATCAAGTCAAGGTCCAGTGGGATAATTATAGTCCACACTTGACTACCTAGGATGACGTATATGAGATGCATCAATAGTTTCATTACTTTTTTTATTGATTAGACATATAGATATATATCAGATACATTTATTTACTTTATGTTACATATACTGTACAACTTGGGGATGAATTTTAAAACAAAGCGGGGTGTATGTAACTTCTCGCTCTACTGAGTATACTATTATTGACTTATTATTTGAGGACACTTGCTTGCAAATGATCCCGGTATGGTACATAGTGATTTCATTTAGATTATGGGTTATATATGATGATGTTGAGGTGTTATGGATGATTGATTATATTGATGTATCTATAAGTTGACAGGTGCTTTTGACAAGTCATCTTGAGTGTGAAAGACACATGACATGCTATGGATGTCGATGGCATCAAAGGGCTTTCTTGGACTCCATATTGATTCAAGGAGTGGATTGTATTGTCCGAGTATTTCATTACTATGCACATATGATGCATGATGGATTTTAGTATGATTTATGTATATGTATTTTTGACACTATTTTTGTTAGTGGATGTAGGCTTGAAGATCCTTGCTAATATGAATCACATAAGGAGTAAAGTGGCCTTGCACATAAAAAATACATTGAGGGAGAGGTGTGGCAGAGTCCCTATCACAACCTACTATAACTCTCATCGTGTCTCGAATGGAAGGTTAACGATTACCTAGTTTGAGAGATATAGAATGTCGTGAGGGAAGACTAAGACAATCACTTAGAAATATTTCTAAGGGGTGCACAATAAGGAGGCTTCAATATTCCTTACAAGCCATTAGTCTCTGACAAGGTCGACTGAATGGAGTTTTCACTCCAAGGGCCTGGACAAACTTCCAAAACAAGTCAATGCAAGTGACACCCTTGGAGAATGAATATGTGTCTTAAAGGGCACATAACGCAATTGAAACATGAGTCAATAAACATAGGTGGCCTAGAAAACATTGTAATGATTGCACCTTGTTGGATTAAAATAATTAATTAAACAATAGATTATTAATTATTAAAGACTAACGAAAGTCTAAGTCGAAGTCTAAAATTAAATAAACGACTTATTGAATTTTGACATGATTCAAGGATTTGGAGGAAATCAAATATTAGGAAATAGTAAGTAAAGACCTAAAGATTTGATAAAATGCATATGTGTGCATGAAATTATTAAAAAGGAATCTTTATTTAGAAATAAATAAAAACTTGAGAGAATGGGTTGTGCATAGAATAGAATATTGAGTCAACCAACCCTAGTCTAACTAGAATAAGACTCCTAATACAAATATAACTAAAAATATAGTCAGGAGACACCCATTAATTAAGGGATTGGGGAACTAAGAGAAAAATAAGAGGAAAATAAGAGGAAAAATAGGAACACATGGGGAAATGTGAGGAAAACTGGATTTTAAATAAGAATAAAAGAGAAATTGTTTGTGCAACATGGGGAGAATGTGAAACTTGTAGTGGGTGAATAATACTTTAACTGAATTATTAAAAAATAATGAATTATGACTGAGGGACACATGTTCATGAGGAAGAATTCTATAAAGAAATTGATGTAGAAGGGGAGGGGATCGAACTTTTGGGGAAACATTGTTATGCTGCCAAATATTTCATTGACTGTGTTTTACTTGTGAGAGTTGGGACTCCAGCCTTGTAAAAAGAGTGGAGGCTCTTCCTTGCTAGGAAAGCTTGGAAGCTATTTTCTATTAGTCTTTGTACTTGGCCCCTTTGCGACTTTGGGGATAAGGGGGAATATGAGTACCCCTAGAGTTGGCTGGGAGATACCGGTGAAGTCTCTGTGATTAGCAAGCAATGGAAAGGAAGGAGCGCAAGAATTGAAGGCTATATTCATTATGCAACGTTCATCGATTATGGTAATTTTATATTCTGATTTCATTTGTATTACAAGTGTATTATTATAATAGATTGATTGAGTCACTATAGAATCATCGAAAGGGCTAAGGGCTAGGTGTTGCGTTTGCTGCCAAAAATTTAATAGTTACAACGTTATATTTTATTCCTCTCTATCATTTAAAACATTTTTTGTACTCTAATCGAGCATCCTGAAGCTCATTGTAGAATGTGAATTTTATTGTATATAGTCTATGTTTTAAGTATTTATTTTCATCCATAATGAAGTATGTGTGAGCAATGTTTTAGTTGAGGTTATGTTTGGAAATTAACAATGCCTTGTTCACGAGTCACATAGGATGTGGTTTCGACTGTATCATGAGTCTATGGATAATATTCATTGAAATCCTAAACTAACCATATTGTGTTTTCTTGGTTGAACTCATTGTGGAACCCGAGTTACCTGCAACATGAATGGCTATGTTAAATTGAAGTTAAATCCAAAGTTTTGGGACCGAGGGAGGCCTGTTAATGTCTCAGGAATTGACTTCTAACTTGTAGTGTGTAAACCATTTTCCTTAGTAGAGTCATGCATGTGACCTTGCGATAGAGACTAGTGATAGAAAAAGCACACTATTCGGAGTTTTGGGACTCTCGAGCTCTTAAGGTTTTCATCCTTAGAACTCCCTTCCACCCAAAGCGATTACCGAATGAATTTGGTCATAAACCAAGTGGACCAACAGTTGTAGGTTGACCCTACTCTTCTTCCTTTCTTAGTAAATCTTATGATTTTAATCTAAGTGTTAACAAATATTTTCCTCACACGCGAGTATACGATGGAGATCCACTTCAAAAATTCATACTTTGGGGGTTTCCCACTTCACAACTTAAACTCGATCACCCAGATTGCTAAACTGTCGAAGGGCTCAGGGATATAACATCTTACACTTTCCTTTAATAATGAGTGATGTCTACTTCGGAATTTGAAAGTTGAGGAGTTTCTCAATTTTCATAACAACGAATCCTCTTTTTTGAAGTACTGAATCCCGAACAATTTGGAGATCGTCGATTGTTGCACCTACCTCCGATCTATGGCTATAAGAAACTTCAGTACTATGGGATTTGGAATTTTTTGCAGCTACAACCATCGATACCTCCAAACTAGCGAAGGTTGAACTCATGGATCCGATGGTCCATGATTAGCCGTCGACAACAGTTAGGATTGATTTCAGTCTCGAGGAGTTTAGGACCTTTCTCACCAAATCAACCATAACACCCAAGGATACTATAGACATCTGAATACTTAGGATCTATAGACATAGGTATCGAGCATTGGATGGTAAGGATTTACTTTGGACTTAGGGAATCCAAGAGTTCGTTAACCTTTATATTCATGTCTCAATCCTTTCCAACGTGTCGATTAATCGAATTGTCGAAGAAGAAAGGCTCATAGATCCAACGGCTCTCGATCAATCACCATATTTATGACTGTCCTTCACTCTGGGACTTCGGAGCTTAGGGGCTTCTTGACTCTCTACAATTACAAACCCAATCTCACCATATCGTCGAACTCCTGAGGATCCAATGGATAAAAATCACACATTGATCTATGGTGTAGTTTTTAGGGTTGTCACTTTTCCGAGTAAACTGGAGTAAGATAGAATTGTCATCTTATTAGGTTTCTTGTTGAAGGTTTCTACTACTCATTAAGTTTGTGTCCTGATTTTATTGGATTGCTTCATATTCTTTAAATAAGTAAGATGATGAATTCTTGAATTCGTATACATTGTGTTACGAGGTGATGACTAAGATACCATATTCTCTATGTAATTTGAAATAAATTTGTACATAAGAATGTTAGAAATTATTTTGTTTATGGAATAGATTGAAGTTATGGGAATTAGGTACTTCCTTGTTCCTCAGAATATTCGTCAGTCTTGAGACCTTAAATAGTCAACATAAATCAGATGAATCCTAGACTTGAGCGTTGATTATGTGTCTTGGAGGTCCTCACCTTGAAAGTAGATTGGATGGGTAGATATTCATGATTGCCTTGTATTATGATTTATCCTATTATAAGAAATGATGGTCTGTGATGAAACTGGTTGTGGTTGATTGTAACGACCATGTTGTTATGACAACCAAACTACGTACAACGAGTCCATTTTTTTTTCTTTTAAAGTTCTGTTAGGAAAATTTAAACATCATAATAAATATTTGGCATCATCGACACATCAATCACATGAATTAACGAAAAAATAATAATGCATCATTAACCCAACATGACACATTGCCTACATATCATCCCCATGAACCATGACATGCACCTCAATGTATTAGCATAATAATAAACAACAATGATAATCAATTTAGCAATCCATTAATCCCAAGTCACAATTAAACATGGCCTCAACGTAATCATTAACATAACTCATCATGTCAATTTACGCCTCACGCAAGAAGTCTAAAATCTACTACAATCATTCGTTAATGAATCAATGGTGCAACTTAAAGTCGTTAATCCATTATTTGACAAGATAAGAGAAGGCAAGAGGTATACGACTTTATACATAAGTTGTGTAAGGAGAAATGATCATAAACATAAACTCATACATCGCCTAGGGTTGAGACATGAGAGTAATCAATTAGTTCACTACACCAAGGATCTAAGGTATAACAACCATTCACCACATCACAATTCATTACACACAAATAGTCTAAAATCTTCAACTAACATTCAATACATAAACAATAATCGTGCAAAATTCAGAGATATAAACTATCGTACAAGACATAAATCCACAAGTGCTAGAAGTCCTAGATCTATACCAAAATCCAATTGCTCCTAAAGTCCAACATCTAAAACCATTATTAATACACAACATTCATTGCGTAGGAAGTCCGAAAAGTAAAACCATCATTATTACATAAATCCAAATGCACAAGAAATCTAAAATCTAACATCACACATTACATTAAAATTCGTGCGCACAAGGTTTCAACTCCACTAATGCATTGTTCCACATCAATGATTCAAGGCGCAAACAAACACCTATTTATTCAAGGCACATGATTTGTCAAAATGTTGAATAATCATAAATCAACATTCCTTCGTGGGCTTGCGACCAATCAAATTCCAAGTTCATAAAACCAACCTTATTTATTCATGGCGTGACAGGATTCCACTACACTAAAAAAAATCCTTCGACAACAATAGGGCATGATGAGTAAGAGGCTTTTACCTAACAACAATAGATCAATAATGAAATTACACTTAATGTGATAAATTAACTAAACAATTTCGTCTTGGGCCAAGGACATCATAAGTAACAATAAAATCCCAATTGTTCTCACATAACAAGGACGACTTCACAACCTAACTTTCATAATCTTCCATCACCGGTAACCTAATTTTTCCACTACTCCACAAAAGGAAATTCTACCACTATAAAAGTAAGCTTATGTCTACTGTCCCCCACTCCAAGGGAATGTAGACCCATGTAGACCGTTAAGTTAGAGGTCGAGTGGAAGTAAAAGGAGGAGTTCCTTCTTGAGTAATTACACCGAAAGGCGTATACCTATTGACAATGGGCACAATTAATTGAACCTTTTAATCTGATGGCTAACAATTGAAGATGCTGGCATATTCTTAGTCGTCCTCCCAAATCAATGAATGAGATTTACTCTTCATAATTTCTTTGTATTTTTGAATGCATCAGTTAACCTGTTTACTTTTTAACATTTACCTAATCATATTAAGAAATTACTGTAGCACTATATGATTGCCACGTTTAAATGATTAACCTTTGGGATTACCACGTTTGGATTTGCTCAGTTGTAGGCACCTTTCATTTTCTGACTTTCCTCAACTATCTGCTTGTTTCATTTTCATTTTCTGGCTGTGGGCACGTTTCATTTTCCAGTTGGAAGCAGATTTTTTCGTGGAGGACGAGGAAGCAGAATTTCTCTTGGTAGACGAGGAAGCGGATTTTTTCGTGGAGGATGATAAAGCTGAAGCATGGAGGATTTGGGATTGGTGAGAATCATACCAGGAACGTTCGTGGAGATCGGATAAGACTTCCTAGGCGCTTAGGATTTTCTGGAATTGCCCGGTTGCCTCCTCCATCTAAACACCACTCAGAACGACTTTGTCAGGGTGGAGTTTCAGCGCCAAATTTCTGTACGCTGCACGGATTTTGTCGTCTGGTGCGGTGATCTCGATGCCCAGGATTTCGTATAGGCATCTATCGGGCCCTCTCGCTGCAGCCATTTTTGTTTGGAAATTGCAGGAGTACATTGAAGACTCTAGTTTTCAATTGAATTTTGATTTTGGTTGGGTTTTGACTAACAGCTACCCCTGAGAGGAGTTTAAAGCCGCGACAATGTGAATCTGAACTGCGCAAAGAAACACGAATTAGGTATTAGTTCTATATATATACTAGCACAACCACTCAAAACCGTGGCTAATGAACGCGGAAAGGCAATGCCAAAGGTTCCTCCCGCAACTGGAATGATGAAATGCGCAGACAAATGGAATGTGAAGTGGGAGAAAGCTTTGGGATCGCCTTTCGGCGTTCATCAGCCATGGTTTTGAGTGGCTGTGCTAGTTAGTTATTATCTATAGAACTCCATGTGAGCCACGACCATCTCTCCCATTGTATAGAAAACCTTTTAGTGCAAGGAAGAACACCAATTAGCGTTCCTTTCTAAGAAATTATCCATTGTTTTTTTTTTTTATTCGTACGTTATATTATCAAATTTAAGGAGGTTTCAACAGGCCTAAGTTCATGATACATTGAAAACACAAATCGAGCAGCATCGAGAACGACCTACGCAAGTCCACTTGACAACCAAGCTTCATAAGGAGATCCCACGAGCTAGAACGATCTCTTTAAGTCGAGCGCGACTTGCGGTCTAAGCGCCAAGTATCAAGCAAACTATAAAAATGCTCCTATCGAGGCAGGTAAGATCAGAATCAAGGAACGTCTGGAGGGAGCTCGACGAATTTCACAGGAGCAAGACTCTGTTCTAGAAAATCTGACACAAGAAACTCGCTAAATTTTATTCATCGCAGCAGCAAAGCACAGGTCAATTTTTTCTCCCATCGCTCATCAATTGCATCACGATATTCTCGTCAACAAGATTTGAAGGTATATCTAACCAGAGTACTCTTGTATCACCACAACCACTCTAATCTATATGGCCCAGAGGTATATCTTCCGACATAAACGATATCCCTTGTGGCCCACAGGTATATGGCCTATGGCACACGACAAGGTGAGGATGCGGGAGGTAGATTCCTCCATCGAAGGTTTCATAAAGCGCCCGACAGAAACAGTAACGGATTCCAGCGATCGGGAAGGTGCATGGTTTCTGCGCCTGCTGCCATGCGTACTTCCTAGAACGATAAACAAAAGTTGGGAGAGGATTTCTTTACAGGAGATCCTCCTAAGAAGGGCGCCTTCTCTCGATTGGGGAAAAAATAAATCCAGAAGATAAATGCTAGAGGAAACCGCCCCTGGGAAGGACGCAGGTAGGTTGAACGAAACCGAGCTACCAGAGTGATGGCATTCCAGAACCCTTCCTACCGACTCCCAACAAACTCCAACCAATGCCCGAGCGCCAAGGGCCACAATTCGGCAAGCCATATCTACTATCAACATTCTGGAATCCCTTGCGCGAGACCTGCACGAAAATAAAGTTTTTACCTAAGAAATCATAAATCAAGTGGAAAGAGGGAACTAGCTTAACTGCTTGTATCCCATTTCCTGAATCGCACAAGGATCAATTGGATCGAGTGTCCAATCCAAGTAGTCGGAGTTTTAAGCCGCATGTGCTAAATCACTACCTTAAAAGCGTGCTTAAACCAAGGTTTAAAAAAAAAAAACTCGAATTCACTATGTCTTTCAAGAATTGTAAGCCCACTAGAACCCTGCATCAACTCTAAATTTTACAAGATTTATTTCTTGAGTACATCCCAAATTCGATGATCTACTCTGAGATCAAATGGGAAAATATTCTTGCTTGTATTTTTCCCATCACATCGACACACCGTAGCATCTTAGCGACTTATTCCATAAATCGAAAGATTTATACAATTGATAATATTCAAGAATGGCTGGATCTGCATGAAGTTGTAGCTTATTCGATCATGAAATAGATGAAATATATTCTAGGTTGCAAATAAAATTCACTTATCCAATGAAAAATGGAGAAATCAATTCTAATTAAATTACCAACCTATTACAAAATTAACAGAAAATATAACTCGGTGGTCATTAATCATTTTATACACAGAAAATAGAGTATCGTAGCCAATGACGAAGCTGTCGAAGATGTCCTCCCGCTGTGGCACTCCTTCCAATCTCCCGCTTTCCAATCGATTAGACTTCACCGGTACCTCCTAACCAACTCTAGGGGTACTCTTCTTCCCCCTTAGTCCCTTGAGCCGCAAAAGGGCCATGCACACAAACAGAGAAAGTTAGCTCTCAACTTGCCTTAGAAGGTCGAGCTATCACTCTCTATTTGAGTTGGGCATCCCAATTCCCACAAGAAAAGTCAGCCAAGAAAAATTCCGATAGTGTAACCTTACGCATAGCAGTGGTGATCCATTCCCCTTGTATCCCATTTATTTTATAGAGTTCTCTTAGTGACTAGTTTCCAAAATGCACATTAAATTCTTTTTGTTAAATTTTTATTAGGAATATTCTCCCCCATACACTTGTCACTCGATCCCTTAGTTGCATCAAAAATTCATTTAATTAATTTGAATAAATTGTCAATTTCCCTCACCCACCTAAAATTATTCCTAAAAATGCCCCTCGATGTCCCTTTATTCCCTCACATTCCCTTAATGACTGATGTCTTTCTTAAATATTAGTTGAGTTCATTTTAGGAAAGTTCTCTATACTAGATTCCTTCTATGTTCGACATAACTTTTGCAATTAATTTCCCATGTTGTCTAAGTTCGAATTTAACAAGTTTTGCACATAAACAACAATTACTCCTTTAAATAATTTAATCCTCCATTCCCCTTGTATCCCATTTATTTTATAGAGTTCTCTTAGTGACTAGTTTCCAAAATGCACATTAAATTCTTTTTGTTAAATTTTTATTAGGAATATTCTCCCCCATACACTTGTCACTCGATCCCTTAGTTGCATCAAAAATTCATTTAATTAATTTGAATAAATTGTCAATTTCCCTCACCCACCTAAAATTATTCCTAAAAATGCCCCTCGATGTCCCTTTATTCCCTCACATTCCCTTAATGACTGATGTCTTTCTTAAATATTAGTTGAGTTCATTTTAGGAAAGTTCTCTATACTAGATTTCTTCTATGTTCGACATAACTTTTGCAATTAATTTCCCATGTTGTCTAAGTTCGAATTTAACAAGTTTTGCACATAAACAACAATTACTCCTTTAAATAATTTAATCCTCCATTTAATTCAAAATTTATTTTCCCCCCCTTTTAATTCTAATTTAATTTTTCTCCCTTTTATTAATTGCTTAACTAATTTTTTTTCCTCAAATCCTACTTAGACCTAGGCTTTAATTTCAACTAGGCTTAGAATTTTTTTAAGGGAAAAGTTATAATTAATATACGTTACTAATCCATAATTATTTTAAGGATGACCATGTCAAGGTAAGATATTGTTTTCTAGGTACCTAGGTTAATTGAATCACGAGTGTTAAAACCACGACGTTCCCTTCAAGACACACTACATGCTCCAAGGGTGCCACTCACCTTCATTCGAGTTTCATCTATGTGACATGCCCTTCAAGACGCACTACGTTCTCCAAGGGTGTGAATCTCCTTTTGACTGATTTTGGTAGATGTCAAACCCTTGGAGTCAATACTCTGTCAGATGACCTTGTGGGAGACTAAGGGCCTCTAAGCAATAAGGACCCTCCCTTATTGCATGCCCCTTAGAATATTTGTGAGCGACTATCTCAGTCTTCCCTCATAGCATCATGGGTCTCCCAAACTAGGTAATCATTAACCTACAGTTCGAGCCATGACGAAAGTGCTAGTAGGCTATGGTAGGGCTACTACCACATCTCTCCCTCAATATCTCTGGTTGTCATGCATGGCCCCTTTACTCCAAATGTGAGTCTTATTAGAAAGAAATCGTGAGCCTGCATCGATCAACAAACATGTCAATGATCCATAAACAACATCATAATATACCGAGTCATATGAAACATATGAAATGAAAAAAAATCCAAACCAGATACAGTCCACCCCCTGACTCGATCTTGAGTCTAAGGAGGTCCATCAATTCCATCAACATTCTCAATCTTTCAAGAGTCCTATAGACTCATGAGAAACTAGTAAATAACACCTGTCTATACATGATAACATAGCATGACATCATAATCCACAATCTCAACATTAGAATCCACAAGCTAAGCAGTCAATCATATAATGAACCAGATCACTTGCACACAAGTGTTTTGAAAGAATAAGTCACATAAAGTGCACACAAGAGAGAGATGTTACATACACCCCCTCTTGTTTTAAACTTCGTCCCAAAGTTTCACAGTATACAAGTGAAGAAACTAAGTATATAACCATATCTAAATGTCTAGCTTTCAAACAAAAATGGAAAATGTCGACACATATCATATGCATCCTCTTAGGTAGCCAAGTGTGGACTCTAATTGTCCCACTCGACCTTGACTTGATAGACAATTTGACATCATAGCGGTCAAATGCGATGGTCCATAAAGAGGGTTGGCTCTGCTGTGAGTGCCCCCTCTCCCAACATCCACCAAGAACTCAAGTCAATCACATGCGTAGGATCACTAACCTAAATTCACACATAGATACAAGATAAATATCGAGAAACGCCTCAAGGAGTGAGGCACAGTTAATCGTCAGGCCCTTTAGAATTATGGTTAGGTGATTCCCATCGAAAAAACCCTTCTATTGATATTGCGCTTCTTACAATCATTTTTCATATTGCTTGTACTTGTTCTTCCATTTCTTGGATTGCTTCTGGTCCTACCAGGACCCCATCCTTGAGTCTATCCTAGATCAAGTTGTCTGATACAGTCACCTGTAGAGAAACTCAATGGTGCCATCTAAATGGTACCTTGTTGGTTGTTGTCACACACAAAATCGGCCATGGGCAAGAACTATTCCCAACTTTTATGTTGTTCCAAGACACACATACGCAACACAATGTTACAAATTTGGTTCGTTGCTTTGGTCAACCTATCTCTCTCAGAGACATGTTATACTAAAGTTTGGTGATCTTCCCAAGGCATCTTGGGGAACTCATCCAAAACGTCTTGCAAAAATCGATCCTCGATCGTATATGATCCTTTGATATGTCTGGCAATCTCAAAATATTGTTCATATAAAATCTAGCTACATCGAGCACCTGATGTGTCATACACATAGGGTCAAAATGTGAACTCTTCATAAAAGTATCAACTATCACAAGAATTTGAGTCATGCCTCCTTACCATCAGCGACAATTTCCCCAATTAATTCCATCGAAATGACCTGCCATTTCGATTTCAAAATAATGTGTGGTCATAGCAATTCTTCCGGATGTCTGAGTTCAGCCCTCACTTCCTGACCCTCCAGACATATCGCCACTCAGTTGATGATGTCCACCATTATCCCTTCCATAATGATGCAGGAGCATCGTAAGTAAGACAACAAATCAAATGCAAAAGCAGAGGACAATCGGAAATGCACCAGTGCACATTTTGAGAACATTTTGAGTTTAAATAAAGGAACATTAATGTAATATCTAGGACGATGTATTTGCATTTATGTTTTGGAAGATTGTAAACAGATCTGGAACGTTTCTATCATCTGTCGGATATGGAGGCATTTAATTGTAATGAATGAAAAGTAGATAGCTTTTAATTTCGATTAGATAGCTAGAGTTGTAGGAGGGAAAACTCTAGAAAGCTCCCTCGCATGTATTGTATTGTATTGATTATTCTCAGATTGTAATTGTAAGCTGTAGAGGAAGAGAGAAAAAGAGGGAATAGAAGAGTAGAGTTGTACATTTGTATAAGAATATAGTTGTTTCTATATAACCCATGTACAAAGCCACTTGGATTAATATAGAGAATCTTTGATCAAATTTCATGGTGTTTTTATGAACTCTATTTCTATATATTGAATGGTATGTTTACAGTTGGGTTACATTCTTTGTTATGAATTTGTTTCAATTCTATGTGAGTATGTATGTTTTTTATTTAATGTTGAATGTATGAAACATGAGAGAGGGGAGGTATAAGTTTCAATTGTTTCTCTTCTTGAGAATTCCTGCAAAGAGTGCAGTGAGAGTCCGCAAGGGGTGCGTTGATGAGTTCTGAGTTTTATGTTAGGAAATCTCAGAAGAGATATCGTTGTTCTTATACACACAAAAGTGAAATCATATCACAAGAGCCATGCAAGGAGTGCATGGGCCAGTTGAAGTCTTAGACTTACCAATCGAAGAGAAAGGTTGAAGAAAAATTGTTGCAGGGAAGTGGATAGATTTGGAGGTTTTAAATAACCAGAGGTTATTGTGAATGTCGCAAGGAGTGCGTGAAAAGAGGCCTTAGAACCCTTGAATTTTAGCACAGAGGAAGTTCAGGAAGGATAGGGAATTGAGAGAATTTAAAGAAAGGACGAGGGCTCGAGTCACCTCATGGAAGTTAAGTCAAAATAAGAAGACACTAAGTATTTGAGCAAGAATCTTTTGATAAGTCTGAATGGACGGTTGAAGTTCTTAGAGGGAGAATCATCGAAGTTCCATGGAACTTTGGATCTTGCAGACCAGGGGGGAAGATTAAGGTTGGGTGTCTTTCAACACTCATAAGCTCAGGAGGATTAGTGTCCATTAGATTTGGATCAACGAGAGTCATTGATCTCATGCTTGAATTTCATCATTTCGGAGTTTGGGGCGTGGAAGAAGTTGTGACTTGGAGTCCAGAGTTGCGAAGTCCCGATTCACGAAGTCCCGATAGAAGCAGGACCATCAGATCCTGGGAAGCTTAGAGAATTGATTTATGGCAGTAGTTATCATGATTTCAACTGTCGGCGAAGGGATTTGTTGCATTGAAATTCATCGATACGCAAAATTCTGAGGTGTCGAGACATTGGGCCCCAGGTCATAGTTGAAGGTCACATCAGAAAGAGTTAAGGGAGGAGCGAAAGATCCATTAGCCCTTTTATGGGGTTTCAGGTACTAAAGGAGTTAGAGGAGCTCACATCAGGGATCATGGAGTCGTGAAACCCAAAATACCTTTCGGGTGAAGGATGTGGTCACATCAGTCGGCCAAGTGGGTAAGAGTTTTCATCTAGTGCCAATTCACATAAGCGTAACCCATAAGAAGGACCTGTGGAAACATTTGTGTGTTGGATATTCCTATGAGAAATCAAAGAGTCAACAGACTCAAAGGGGAAATTAAGAATGATCCTTAGACTGAGAGGTCATGCAGAACCTACTAAGGTAGGGGTGTTGTGTTAGGTGGTATCAAAACTAACAACTTGTGTTTTTGTAGAGGGAATATAGAAGGCAAATTGTAAATTGAATTCTGCATGCAATAGATTTGAACAATGCCGCCAAGAAGACATCAAGATAGATCAATTCTTGATCCTACTGCACAAAGGGAAATGAGAGAAATCTGTTCTCGATTAGATGCCATGGAGATAGCACAGAGACGAGCTACTAATATTGAATATGTCAGTGAAGTTGAAAGTGAAAATGAGGCTAGATCCGATGAAGAAGAAGTTGCAGTCGAAGATGTTGTACAAGAATGTCTATTCAGAGTTGTTGCAATAATAGGGGCTAGAGAAAAAATGTATATTCTGATGTACGAAGGAAACCTAGACGTTGAAGAGCTTCGAGATTGGTTTAGAGATCTGGACAAGTAGTTCGACTATGAGGATGTCGAGGAAGATAATAAGGTTAAACATATTGTCACTAGACTTAAGGGGCATGCAACACTGTGGGGGGATGAGATACCAGATGTCAAGCATTGCAAAGGAAAGAAAAGAATCAAAAGATGGGTTAGGATGGTTGCCAATATGAAGGCCAAGTTTATACCTAGGGACTATCAAATTAATCTATTTTGGATAATGCAGAATTTGGGATAGAAGGGATTGACAGGGAAGGAATACACTGAAAATTTTTACCGACTCAATATTAGAGTGGGTCATCACGAGAGTGATGATGAAATTTTTTCCATATACATGAATGGATTGAGATATGAAATTCAATATGAAATGAGCATGGTGGCAGTCTTAAATGTAGAAGATACTTATCAGAATGCTCTGAGGGCAGAAGAAAAATTGGCTCGAAAGAAAGGTCAAAGAGGCAGAGGTAGAAGTCAAAGTAGAGGTAAGGCAGTTTCCCAAGAAAAAGTGCAGAAGCCTAGGGATGAAGAGAAGAAACCTCATAATAACCATGAAAGAGGAGGAAGTTTGCAAGGAAGGTAATATGCCGACATGAATACTTTTCCTCGAGCTGGAGGAAGAGGAAGAGGCAGAGGACATGAAATAAAATGTTTTGTCTATGGAAATATCAAACATAAGTCTTATGAATGTCTTGACAGAAAAATAGATGGAGGAGGAGAAGCTCACATTTCAGAGTTGCAAAGGCCAAATGTTGAGGCAGAAGATGTAGAAGGCAGAAGATCCTTAATGATGAAAAAAATTCTCTTGAAGCCAGAGAAAGAGGAGGAGAGTCCAGTCCAAAGAAACAGTTTGTTTAAAACTGATTGCAAAACCATGGATAGGGTATGAAAGGTAATAGTGGACAATGGAAGTACATATAATCTAGTCTCCACAGAAATGGTGTAAAATATGGAATTGGAGATAGTTGCACATCCGAGCCCATACCAAGTCTCGTGGTTGCAAAAAAGACATCAGGTAACAGTCACTAAACAATGTTTAGTTGAATTTAATATAGGGGGATATAGAGATGAGATCTTATGTGATGTTATTCCCATGGATGTCTGTAATCTTTTGTTGGGTAGACCGTGAAAATATGACATAAATGTTGTTAATGATGGGATAAGGAACACATACACCTTAGAGAAGAATGGTAGAACGCATATGTTGTTGCCAATTGAAGACAAGAAGGTGAAAGAAGAGACAAGCAATAATATACTTCTCATGAGTGGGAAGGAACTTCTTGAGGAAGTCAAGAAAGATGAGGACATGCAAGTTGATGTGGTAAGAAAAACCTAGAGTCATTTTGACCAGTACTTAGATAGATGATCTACTGGAGGAGATTCAGGAACTGTTGGAGAATTGTTCTGATATCGTGGTGGACAATTCACCTTGTTCATTGCCACCCATCAGAAGTATAAGCCATCACATTGACCTTATACCAGGGGCAAGTTTACCAAACAAATCAGCATATAGATTTACGTCGCAGGAGAATGTAGAAGTCAAAAAGAAAGTCCAGGATTTGATGGACAAAGGATTGGTTTAAGAAATCTTGAGTCCATGGAATGTGCCAACAGTGTTAAGTCCGAAGAAGGATGGTGGATGGAGGATGTGTATAGACTCAAGGGTGATAAACAAAATCACCATCAGGTATAGATTTCCTTTACCGAGGATGGATGACTTGATGAACTACTTGAGTGGAGCAGAGTTTTTTTCAAAGATTGATTTGAAAAGAAGATACCATGAAATTCGAATGAGAGAAGGTGATGAATGGAAGACAACATTCAAGACGAATGAAGGATTGTATGAATGGCTTGTCATGCCATTTGGTTTGACGAATGCACCAAGCACTTTAATGAGGTTGATGAATGAAGTCTTGAAGGATTTCATTGGTAAGTTCGTAATCGTGTATCTTGATGATATATTGATCTTCAACAAGACTGGGAGGAATAATTGAGACACTTAACTCTAGTGATCAGGAGGTTACAATAGGAGAAGTTGCTGATAAATTTGAAGAATTCATCTTTCATGAAAAAAGAACTCATTTACTTGGGGTTTGTGATCTCTTCGAATGAGTTGAAGATGGATCCTGAGAAGGTAAAAGTGATCAAAGAATGGCCATCGCCAAAGAATATCTTTGAATTCATAAGCTTCCATGGATTAGCTAGTTTTTATAGGAAGTTTATCAGAAATTTTAGTGGAATTTATGCATCGATGATGGACACAGTCAAGAAGAGACATAAATCTTTTCATTGGATAGATGAAGCAGGGAAAAGTTTCAAGTTGCTGAAAGAGAAGATAATTGGACAACCAATTCTGGTTTTGCCAAATTTCAGTAAAACATTCTAAGTCAAATGTGACACAAGTGGATTTGTGATTAGATCAGTCTTAAATCAAGACAATAGGTCGATTGCATACTTTAGTGAGAAGTTGAATGATGCAAGGAAAAATTATTCTACGTATGATAAAGAATTTTATGCAATCATACAAGCATTGAAGAAATGGAGACATTATTTGGTTCTGAAAGATTTTGTCTTGTATAGCAACAACCATGCTTTACAATTCATAACTGGATAGGAGAAACTAAACCAGAAACATGCGAAATGGTTTGAATTTATGCAGAACTTTACTTTTGTTATAAAGCACATTTATGGAACTGCTAACAAGGTTGTTGATGCGTTGAGCAGGAAATGTTTGATTCTACAGAGTTTCGTGTGAAGACCTTAGGTTTTGATAGCCTTAAGGATATGTACAAAGATGATCCAGATTTCGAAGATGCTTATGAAGCATGCAAAAATCCTGCTTTAAGAGATAGAAGCCAATGGATTGAATATATGATTTAGGATGGACTGTTATTCAAAGGGAATCAATTGTGTATTCCGAAGAGTTCTATGAGAGAGAATCTTCTAAAGGAGAAGCATAGTGGAGGATTGGTTGGACATTTCGTCCATGACAAGACATTCACACAACTGAAAATTTTATATTATTGGCCAGGGATGGGAATCGATGTCAAGAAGTTTGTCAACATATGTAGAATTTGCCAGCACACAAAGGGAAGAAGACAGAATACATGATTGTATCAACCATTGCCAATACCAGAGAGGCCGTGGGATGCGGTAATCATGGATTTTGTATTAGGATTGCCAAGGACACAAAGGGGTTGTGATTCCATATTTTTGGTAGTTGATAGATTCTCTAAAATGGCACATTTTATTCCATGTTAGAAAACCAGTGATGCAATTCACATTGCAAATATGTTTTTCAAATAAGTTGTTCGACTTCATGGCTTACTCAAGAGTATTGTTTCAGATCGAGATACCAAATTTGTTGGTCATTTCTGGAGGACACTATGGAAGAAGCTGGGGACAGATTTATCTTTTAGCTCAACATATCACCCTCATACGGATGGAAAGACGGAGGTAGTGAATCGAAGTTTAGGATACTTGTTGAGGAGTTTAGTAGTTTAACATCATAGTTAGTGGAATCAGATTATGCCACAAGAGGAATTTGCATATAACGATTCACCTAATAGAAGCATATGACAAAGCTAATTCCAAATAATGTATGGAATGCAGACAAGAGGAGTATATGAATTAAGGGACTTAGAGAAGAATGAATTCAGAAGTGTTGGAGTAGAAAATTTCCCAGCTGAGATTGAAGAGCTCCACAATAAAATCAGAGAGTAGTTGAAGTACTCCAACCAATAATATAAATGCAAAGAAGATCCACACCTAAGAGAACTTGAGTTTGAAGTGGGATATTTAGTCTTAGCACATCTAAGAAAAGAAATATTCTCAAGGGGAACATACAATAAACTGAAGATGAAGAAGATAGGGTCGTGTAATATTTTGAGGAAATTTGAGGCCAATGCTTATGAAATAGAATTTCTTGATAGAGTTGGAATATCACTCTTATTCAACATAACATATTTGTACCTGTACAGAGCCGATGGACCGGAGGGATCAAAAGATCAAAAGGAATTTCAATGGGTTAAAAAACTACCTATAGCTGAAAAACCACATATGGAAAGGATAGTTGATCAGAGGGTTAGCAAGAAGACCTGAAGGAAGAAATATTTTGAATATTTAATAAAATGGAAGGGACAACCGATTGAAGATGCCAGTTGAGAAAGAAAGGCAAATATACAGAAACATGGACAGACGGTGCAGGAGCTCATGAACAGGAGTTCATGAATTTTTCAGCCAAGCGAGTATGATGCAGGAGCATCGTAAGAAAGCCAACAAAGAAAGTGCAAAAGCGGAGGACAGTTGGAAATGCACCAGCGCACATTTTGAGAACATTTTGAATTTAAATAAAGGAACATTAATGTAATATCTATTAGGATGTATTTGCATTCATGTTTTGGAATATTGTAAAAAGATCTTGAGCATTACTCTCATTTGTCGGATATGAAGGCATTTAATTGTAATGAATGAAAAGTAGATAGGCTTTAAGTTCGATTAGATAGCTAAAGATGTAGGAGGGAAAACTCTAGAAAACTCCCTCGCATGTATTGTATTGTATCGATTATTCTCAGATTGTAATTGTAAGCTATAGAGCAAGAGAGAAAAACAGGGCATAGAAGAGAAGAGTTGTAGAGTTGTATAAGAAGAGAGTTGTTGCTATAGAACCCATGTACAGAGCCACTTGGATTAATACAAAGAAGCTTTGATCCAATTTCATGTTGTTTTTATGAACTTTGTTTCTATCTATTGAATGGTGTGTTTACATTCGGGTTACATTCTCTGTTATGCATTTGCTTCAATGCTATGTGCGTATGTATTTTTTTGATTTCATGTTGAATGTATGAAACCTGAGAGAGGGGAGGTATAATTTTGAATTGTATCTCTTCCTGATAATTCTTGCAAAGAGTGCAGTCAGAGTCTGCAAGGGTTGCGTTGACGATTTCTTATTTTTATCTCAGGAAATCTCATGAGAGATATCGTTGTTATTATACCCACAAAAGTGAAATCATAGCACAAGATCCGTGCACAGAGTGCGTAGGCCGGTTGAAGTCTTCGACATACCAATCGAAGAGAAGGGTTGAAGAATTGTTGTTGCAGGGAAGTGCATAGAGTTGGAGGTTTTAAATAGCCATAGGTTATTGTGAATGTTGCAAGGAGTGCGTGCAAAGAAGCCTCAGAATCCTTGAATTGTAGCAAAGAGGAAGTTAAGGAAGGATAGGTAACTGAGAGAATTTAAAGGAAGGATGAGGTATGGAGTCACCTTGCAAAAGTTATGTCAGAAGAAGAAGACACTAAGTATTTGAGCAGGAATCTTTTGAGAAGTCTGAACAGATGGTTGAAGTTCTCAGAGGGAGAATCATCGAATTTCCGTGGACCGTTGGATCTTGTAGACCAGCGGGAAGATTAAGGCTGGGTGTCTTTCGACACTCATAAGATCAGGAGGAGTAGTGGCCATTGGATTTGGATCAACGAGAGTCATTTATGTTGTGCTTGAATTTCATCATTTCAAAATTTGGGGCGTGGAAGAAGTTGTGACTTGGAGTCGAGAGTTGTGAATTCCCAATTCGCGAAGTCCCAATAGAAGCAGGACCGTCGGATCGTGGGAAGCTCAGAGAATTGATTTTTGGCAGGAGTTATCATGATTTTGAATGTCAGAGAAGGGATTTGTTGCGTTGAGATTCATTGATATGTGAAATTCCAAGGTGTCTATACATTGGGCCCCAGGTCACAGTTGAAGGTCACATCAGAAAGAGTTAAGGGAGGAGACAAAGATCCTTTAGCCCTTTTTGGGGTTTAGGGGACTGAAGGATTCATAAGATCTCACATAAGGGATCATGAAGTCACGAAACCTGAAATACCTTTCTGGTGAAGGTCGTGGTCACATCAATCGGCCAAGTGGGTAAGAGTTTGCATCTAGTGTCAGTTCACATAGACGTAACCCATAAGAAATACCTGTGGAAAAACTTGTGTGTTTGAGATTCCTATGAGGAATCAAAGAGTCAAAAGACTCAAAGGGGATATTAATAAGGATCCTTAGACTAGGAGGTCATGCAGAACCTTCTAAGGTAGGGGTGTTGCATCACAGAAGAATAAATACTTAAGGTATGTCCTGATCTTCATGACTCATCGATGAGCCATGTATACTACTCTATGAGCTTTGCATAAGATAAAAAATTCTCAATTCGTCATTGGGCGGTATGTAAATCTAGTTATTATATCTCATTAATTCATCGTTGTGCATAGTAAATCCATCAATTTTGGTACCAACATGGTGTCTTGTCCAATAAATTCCTTAACCTCCTTATACCAGTCGTCGTTGCGGTGTATAGTTATAATCCTTTCACGTAGATTCGTCTGAAGAGGTATCACTGAAAATATGTGTGGTTTCTTACTTAGTGAATTAACAACTCTGTTCATTGTTCCTTTTATGTAGGTAATCTTGAAATCGTACTCGCTAAGAAGTTCGACCAACACATTTTCCATGCGTTCAAGTCATTTTACGTAAACATGTGTTGCAAAACACCGTGCTCCATTTTTAGTTTGAATTTTCATCCAATCAAGTAGTGTCTCCACACTCTCAGGGAATACAAAATGGCTAATAACCCCAAATCGTGCATCGTGTATTTCTCCTTATGCTTTCTTAACCTTCCTTGAGATGTAAGCGATCACTCGATCGCCTTGCATCAATATTTAACCTAAGAATTCCTTGGATGTGTCTGCGCATACCAGGAAGTCCTCGTCCCTATCAATGATTTTTAGTATCGACACTGTCGTCAAATGCTCCTTGAGCCTTCTAGATGCTTCCTTGAATTCACGATCCATACAACTTCTTGTTTTTCTTCTAGATTTTCATGGTTAGATTTGATATCTTCACTACCTTCGAAGAACCGTTGATAATATCTAGCTAAACCCATGAAACTACGTACTTCTGGTACATTCCTCGGCACATGCCATTCATTAATATCCTCTACCTATGTTGGCTCCACAATAATACCTTCATCAGAGATAACGGGCCATAATTGATGAATCCTCTATTGATAAAAGAGCATTTCGACAGCCCCTGAGATTTTTTCTTTCGTAAACACTATGGCACCAAACACAATGTTTGTCAAGTTATCCTATACTATGAGAATACATAAATATGTCGTCAATGAATACTTGACAGTAGTAAAGAAAATTCTCCACAACCCATCCTTCTTCTGTATGAAAATAATAGGTGCACGCCATGGTGACCCACTTGTATGCATAAGACCTCAGTCCGACAACTCCTTCAGTTTCAATTTCAACTCTTGTAACTCAGGTATCGACCTCCAATAAAGCATTCTCACCATCGATTTTGTTCCAATTTTTGAGTCCATTTTAAACTCCAACTCTCTTTCGGCGGATATCTGGGTAATTTTTTGAAAACACGTCAGCAGTATTTGTGCCACATGAAGGTCCTTCAAATACTTATGTCAAGCCCTTGTCATTCAGCGCCAAGATGACATATATCTTGCTTCCCTGTACATGGTATTTTGTAGATGTAATGAAGAATAAACCTTAGGGATACTCCTTGTTTTCTTCCTACAATCACACTTCTCCTTCCCTCATCATCGGTCCAACTCAATCGTTTCACCTTACTTTTGAGTTTCGCATCATATGAGTCCAACCAATCCATATTGATTATGACGTCATTTGATCTTAAGGTTATGAAGTACATGTCGGACTTCATTACACCATTCCCTAGGTTTAATAAATAGTTCATGCCCCTTCCTCTAACCATCCGGTTAGCACCCGAAGCCATTCGACGAATACAAACTCATTATGTCAAATGCCTTTACCTAGACCCCTTCAGTGCAGTACTAGAATTAGAGCTCTCTGTAGCACCGGGGTCTAACAAATACTAAAATTTCGTCAGATGATGGTACCTAATTCCTTTTGTAAAGTGGACTAGTGGTCTGCCCGATGGTTATTTACTAAGGTCATGAATCCTATGGGCCTTTCCCACCTCCACCATGGTAGTGTGTTCCATTTACCCGGACTCTCTCTCCTTTTCAACCAGACGATATTGATGGTAATGTGGATCTCCACAAGTCCAACACCCATCTATGGTCCAATACTCCTGGCCCTGAAGTAGAATTTTCTAGCCTACCAACCTAATATCGTATTTTGTTCTGTCGACCAGGGGTGATTTTAAGAACGTCCCCTAAATTTATATGTATAATAAATGGGCGAATCCCCATGATACATAGGAAAAACTGAAGGCTATTTTATCAATAATATAATATGCATATATAAGTTTTTGGAGAATCTTTTAGTCAATTTTATAATCTTGTAAAAATTTGGCGAATATTTCACTGAACTATAAACTCTTCTAAAATCTTTGTGAATCTTTCATTAAATTATAAAACCTTGTAAAGTATTGGCGATTTTTTTGATAAAGTATAAAACCATATATAGTAATATGAAAATGTATTCATTAAACTGTAATATACTCGTTTTACATATTTGGAAAAAGAAACATGATTTTTCCATCCTCTAGACGGTGTTGTAAGCATTAGCGGTTATGTTTGTCAAGGTTCTCATTGTACACTCTTTCATATCCCTCTATCAATTTTATGATATATCAACAAGAGATTAAGTCACATCCATTGATCTCAAAATATCAATATAAGATATTAATCGTTGATCACTTTGGAGATAGGGTTTTAGTCATTAGGGGATTATAAAAGCATGTCTAAGGAGGGTGAGAGGCATACAATGAATGCATAGGAGGAAGAGGGAGTCTTTCTCATGTACTTGTGTCTAAGTGGGCAGGGCTGAGGAAAGAGTGCATGGGGCAGAGAGGGAGATAGTAGCCAGGTGGGCTTTGGTATCAACTGCAACATTGTAATTCCTCTAATGGGCGCGTATCCAAGGACAGGAACCCAAGATTTTATTTAATAAAACAAAACTCAAAACTAGTTTTCCTACAAAGGTTTTTCCAGGGGTGCTTACCCGAATCTTGTGTGAAAATGTGTTTGGTTTCTTTGTAGTGCTTTCTCTTATATTTTCGTTGAAAACCTCGTTGTGCTAATAATTAATAAATAGATTTTATTTCGATTGCTAGTCGTGTGCTGGGTTTAATAGGAAATTCAACACACTTCATGTGATGTGGGGTACATGGTGAAACCATATCCCTTTGTTGAATCCTAGATTGTTTTGGTTGATTGACAATTGCAACACTTACTATAGGTGGATGCTTGTACTCAAGATATGTGGTAGAGGAGGAACACTTCTTATGGAGGAACTTGGAAGTTGTTTTATGTGGCGTTGACATTTTCTACATGGCACAGATGTTGATGAGGATGACACCTTGGCATAGGATGTGGAGTTATCTTGTGGATGAGACTAAGCACTAGGAGGAAGGTTTCTTCACCCTAGGATCATGAATACCGCATGGCACACTTCAAGAGGTTGATCATTTGGCTATAGGGAATATTGTTTGGAGGGCACACCACTTGTAGGTTGTTGTGGACTTGGTACACATGTGGAGGAGGATAATTGAAGCTTAGGAGCTTGTCTTCTAGAGTGGGAAACCTTGTGAAGAGGATAACTTGACATGTGGAGCCTTATCCTGGAGAGAACTATAATACAAAAACCAACAATACTTCTACAAGTTGTCTCCTACCATCTGGCTTGCAAATCAAATTCCAAACTAATTTCCTCTACGAAAATGTTTGACAGTGAGAAGATGACATCAACAATTTATTAATGGTCCTCCAAAAAATTTGATTTTCCTTCCTGTTCACACTGCTATACTACCTCTATTACCTAAGTCAATATCCCTTCTTTGAAACCGTAAAGAATTTGGAGCCTCCCTTGACACTAACAAATTACAATCCCAAATGAATAAGATTTACCAAGAGAGCATATTAGACAATTCCATCAATATTGAATGTCATTACCTTATACTCCAGAGAAACATTAAGTTTGGATTTAGTAAAAATACAAACTTATAAGATATCTCCATCTAGGGACACAACTAGACTTGTAGTCATATTGCAATGACAACAATATTCATTTATCTATGGGAAAAAAAATTAGGAAATGGATATATGAAAAAAGTTTACATCAAATATCAAAGGCTACCTTCTTTGGTGGAAGATATATCCCTAAATGACCCCTTGAAATAATAATACCAACTTCCTCTCGCAAGATCTCATCTAAGTGCTCCATACCCCGCAACATAATTTGTGTGTATATTAAGATTCAAACAAGCAACAACTTCTTGTGCAGTGTGATTATCTAAGACCGATTAAACATGAAAAGGAAAGTTCAAGAATAGGAGACTTCATTCAGTGATCTAGAAAATACCTCTTTAGTGTCAATCTTAGCAAATGTTTATGTCTCTTGAATATTCCTAAGCCCATCAAGATGCACACGGGTCTATACAAGACAAAAGGAGGAAATAGATTTTACATCAGTTCAATGTTAGAATCGAGCAAACAAATTTCTAGGTGCCCTCTAATACATCTAATACAATATGTTATTATATAGTTTAAAGGTCAATCTAAAATCCTTTTCAGATGTACAATAGATAATATGTTCACTATTTGAGTTTATTTAATTATAATGGAAAAGTCCCATGTCACAAAGACAATTTTTTTTTTTCCATCCTTTACTAATGAAGCCTGCAACAAAAAGTATCACCTTGTTACTTCATTCCCAGTTCAAAATGATTTTCAAAAGTTCATATGATAATGAATTCATATTTCAAGTTTACTATAATGCATCTACTTCAGATTTGTCAAAGAATAAGAAGAAACAAGCATCATAGAAACAAATTAGCCTAAAACATAAAAGGCATAAAGTAGCACTATGAAGTTGGTTCCAGAAACAAATCTTGATAGAATTTTTTATATGTGAGATCCATCATAGTATCTAGTAACAACACAAGCTCAAAACACGAGCAAGAACGTAACTTTGATGTCATCTTTATTACTTGTATAATGTCTTCGGAATGTTATGTGTATGAAAAAGAAAGAAAGTCAATGTTGTTGTGAACTACCCAAGTTGCAATAACCTACAAAGTACAAACAATAGTAATACATCAAATTCCAAACCTTATCAGAATCAAATCACAATATGCACAATAAACCTTAACACAAAAATAGACTAGTGCCCTGCATTTTGTAAGGCTACATTTACCCCACCAGAAAAAAAACTTGCATTGTTCATTAATCAAATCCATTTTGAAGAGCAAAGGTTACCACAATAAATAATAAATGCATAAATTAATTTATTTCTCGCTTTAAATTCATGCCAGTTATAGACTGCATGATTTCAATTTAAATGTTTAACCTAATGTCCCTAATGAAAGTCAATACTTTATTCTCGCATAGCTTGATGAACATTTGAGGAAGGGTGTGTACAATCCAGATCAGGCATAAATATAGGCGTGCATGACCTACACTGCACAAGTCAAAAGAAACTTGGCATGTGTGTTGTAATTTTTTCCTCACTCATTTCTTGAGATTCCACTTTCCCTTAATCCCTAACATTATTCCTTACCCCCCTAAATTTTCTTAATAATTTAGGAAACCCCTAACCCATCATTCCACTTCATTTTCCAAAAATATTTGAAGGCACATTTTCCAAAAATAACCTTTTTAGTCATTTGTTTTCCAAACATATTCTATCCATTAAGAGATGAATATTGAGAAACTAGAGGAGGTTTGGGTTCCTAATATTCCAAAGTACAATAACTACAATTCATTGTACAATAACTCAGATCTATGAAAAAATAGTAGCTTGCTGCCCTGTTATTTGCTTTTGATGGATAGGAAGAGACAAAAATATGTTTCTTTAATATTGACCTATATCTATCAAATAGAACTAGTTGGGTACAAACTGGAAGAGGCTTTTGTAGATTGATTTTTTTATAGAAAAAACCTCTCTCAGTTATTTGATATTTGTTTTCATTTTCCTGGGATCGACTTTTCAAAAACATGTGTTAAACAAGGAAATTCTGAGATCTGAAAATTAGGGCTTGTTATTGGACAATTCGGTAGGTGTGGACACTAATAGATATCCCTAGATCCACCTGGATCTAGAACAAAACAGGACAGGACACGACTCTTTCCCTAAGTTGTATTCATTGAATCTACTAATAAGAAGGAATGAGTGACATACCTTTATATCGCTTCCTTAGGTCTCTATTGTTCCAGATTCGCTCTGGTGCTATTGTGAAGTTAGGTCAAAGACAACACAAACCAACCAAATTAAATATAGCAAAGTATATCCAATGTCAACCTATGCATATGATCAAAGAGTTATGCTATAAAATAAGAGTGATTTTATGGGAAAGGGACATGCCATTGTATTGTATTAAATGAAAGTAGAAGATACAACCTGATAGCCTTGATGTTGCAAGCTTCCTTTCAGTGACCCTTGGTTCTAACACACACACTTTCTTTGCACTTGCATGAAGAATATCCAATACCTCTTGATAGAGAAAATAGAGTCTTCAAGATTCTATCCAAGCAGGGTTCTTCACACAATTCTTTCACCAATTCTTCATTCAATCTTGCTTCACCTTTTCCATGAGAAACCTTTCAATATATAGGAGAAGGAGGGATGGTTACATGGATGAGTATGATCCCACCAAATATGATAAGTCAGTAGGATGCCAACCATGTGAATTCCAACTCATTTTCTAGAAGATCCCCTTCTAGAATCTTCATGACTTCTTCCCCTTTCCAAGCTTAAAAACAGGTTTGCACCCTATCTATGGAGCAGACTGTGAATAGTTCGCACCCTAAGTGTGGGTGGCCTGCGAGAATGAGGGATTCTTGCACCCTGTAACAT
Organism: Picea engelmannii; assembly: GCA_009831015.1. Taxonomy (NCBI): domain Eukaryota; kingdom Viridiplantae; phylum Streptophyta; class Pinopsida; order Pinales; family Pinaceae; genus Picea; species Picea engelmannii. The sequence goes on along the minus strand of ML793356.1, from coordinate 34,867 downwards.
AGGAAGCCTTCAAACTCATATTAAAAATGTGTTTTTTGGAAGAAGAGAGTAGTCATCTTTCTCAAGCAAAACATCCTTGTGGGAGCTTAAACACATCACCTGTAGAGACATCCCCAGAGTGACCAAAATCATTTGTAACAGAATGCCCCCCAAAGTATGAGGTTGGAATCTGTGACAACCAAAATACTTTGTAAACTGTGTGTGTCTGTCAGAAACCAGGAGCACACCTAATCAAAAACCTGTAAACAATCAAACATCTGCAGAATATAATACCAGTTCTGAGGTAGGCATTCCCATCCTCAGATCACAAATGAATGGAATTGTAGTTCATGGCCACCTATCGTACACCATGGATCCATGCCGTCAAAATGCTACATATCCACCATGAATACACTGTGTATCTATGTGAGAAGACTTGAATTAGGACAACATAGCCACGTGACATATAAAGTGGATCTATGCACCGACACAAATCATACATACTCCATCTCGGCCTGGATAAAAAAGTTGAGACCCAGGGTCTTCAATATCTTCACTTGAAAGTACAAATCTAGCCATGTGATTACATGTGTTGAAGTCAAACATGGTAGAAACCACTTGATTACCGGTCATTGATGAAAATCTTTAACAAGTGCGAGGGAAATCACGATTGATGTCAATGACTCCCAAGGTACCGAGTAAAATCCGAACAAATGTGAGTGAACGAGATGAAGTTGAGCACTGGGAAAAATCTCTTGATTAGGGATCAATGATGTGAAACCCCTGTCAAACGCAAAGAGACCATCCATTAGGGCATGTAGGCTCTAAGGTACTAAATGATTTCTCAGTCTCATTTCCAGATAATGAGTTGGAGTCGACAGAATAAGACTCATCACAGGAGGGCCTTAATGTATCTCCCATCAATGACACAAAATAAGTAATATATTTTGAGGATGAGGCAAAGTATGAATATGAATCGAAATGGACACAGGGAAGGCTGACATAGTAAGAATGGAAAAATGCAGATGGCCGACTCAATAGAGGGCTCATGTGAACTTCTCTTGAACATATGAACAACACGACCAAGGACTTGGTAGCACTGACTCAAAGACGACCCAAGATATGACCTTGTAGCAAGTCGAATGAGAGACAAATGGATTTCCCAACCTGGATTCAAATGATGAATAGGGGTTGTCATGTTCAAGAGCGATGCTTACTGCCATTAATATGAATACGGAAACACATCCCTTTCCTGAAATTTGCCCCCCCCATTTATGGCGAGTACCTCTTTATTTTTACGCAAGCTTGAGGAGGATAACATATGCTCATTGATGTAATCTCATTCTTCAGATGAGTCCCTCATAGTATATTTAACGAACCCTAGGAAGGAGTGGTTTGGTCCCATTACGGGTTTGTCAATGTTTGTTTAACGAGTCAAAGGATAGAAAACTCAGGAGTTTTTCATGTTTTGAGAGTCTGAAAAATATTTAAAGAGAACTCTCTCAGTTCCTTTTTCGTAAATAAGTCTGACGAGTCCTAAAAAGTGATAAACTATCACCTGTCAAATATTTTCTTCAAATACTTTAACAAGCATTAAGAGAACAAGATCGCTCGACAATCTTTTCGTTTTTATGGAGCATGAAAAGAGCTTAAAGAATACTCCTCTAGGGTCATGATTTTCGTGTTACCATACGTGTACGAAAAGACGAGAAAAAATTTACTCGGTTACGTTCTCATATATTTTCAAGCGCGATAACGAATGAAGACTGAGCTCAAGGTTTTACTAAAAACCCTAAAAAGTAGTTGTATATGCGACAAAAAGAAAAAAGACCCATACTCCTTCGTTTGGACTTCAAAGTTGCTATATCTGCAAAAAAACACACTCATAGGGCTATTAGGGGATTAGGTTTTATAGACAAAATAATATAAAAAATCAACAAAAATGGTAAAAAGTGAATAAATATGGGTAAAAGGGCATTTACCATTTTATTTTGATTTTGCCAAAAACTTTGCCCAACACACCTCATTTCCCCCCAAATTTATTTTCTCGATTGCAGGAGGCACAAGCGACCATTCGACGAACTATTTCCGCCAATGAGGTAAGATTTTGATCCTTTAACTTTTCCATGGTTAATTTTTTGTTTTTATTGGCAATTTCTTTGGTTCTAAGTCCATTTTAGGGCCCCACTATGCAATCAATCATTCTTGCAAGCGGGCTTTGTGGGACCTGCGAGAATCTAGGATTATCGCAAGTGGCCTTTGGGACACCTATGAGAATCTTGTACTGTGCGAAAGGCTCACCTATGAGGTTCAAAACGTAGATTTTGAAGTTAAGCTTTGCCCAATAAAAATCATGCAAAAGTTAGGAACAAGTTGCTAACTCTTATTTCATGGCTCTTGTGCAGGTGTTCGACCATCACAATGCTAGAGTGGCGAGAAAGAGAACACGAGGAAGATGATGTTATTGTCAAGAATGAACTGGGTACAGTTGTTTCCCTCCAGGACTGTGGGCTCTTGAAATTTTTCAGGATTTTGGGCATGAGAGCCTAGCTTAGATTGTTGGAATACCTGGTCCATATGTGGGACATGGACCAATAGTTATTTCATGTGGGAGTCCATATGTTGACCCTAGATATCGAGGATATCTATTTTCTAACAAGGTTATCATGGTGTGGGTACCACGCTAGCTTGACCAGTGGACGAGGTGGGAGACTCCCTATGAGTGAGTATTGTCGCTAGAACTGTGTTCTCGAGGCAGAAAGAAGCAAGGGTAAGGTTTCTATTTGGGGGTTCTAAGACTTGACCCTGCGAACCATCTTGTTCACTATAGCACGCATGGCTGGGAGTGCGGATCCACACATGGATCTCTAGAGCTACTTCCAATACCCCATAGAGTGCACAGAACCTCAGGTCTTCAACTGGTCGGATGCAGCTCTCCGGAGTATGAAGAGGAAATTGACGAAGTGCAAAAGGGGTAACTTGAAGCAGTTCAGGTATGGATCACTTTTGGTGTCCTTCTTCCTTGAGAGGTCTCATTGTTGCGATTACAGGCTGACGTGGTTCAACCTCTTGGCTCGACACGTAGCTGGGCCTATAATCAAGTACAACGATTCATTTTTCGATTGGTTACGACCCCAGATGCTCATGATTGATGACTACGCATATGCCGGTTTGGATTTCTGAGGGGATCTGAATTTGGCCCTGCCTGAGGATGGTCAGTGGGGTGATCTAGGTAAGAAGTACATATTTTGTTCTTTTTAAATGTTTTTTGTAATTTTTATCAAATGAAATGTTTTTATGCTTATCCAAGAACTAATAAAAAATCTCTTTTTGGTGACACAGATGTGGGGCCATATCGACCTCTAGGAATGTCCCTATTCAACGACAAGGAGAGGTGGCTCCAGTGGCGATATGAGATGTAGAATATTACGAGGTAGTGGAGAGGAACTTGGAGGGGTTGACTGTTGACATCCCGAATATGGCTATTGGGGAGATCCCTAGACGTTACCAACACCGTACTGTGGGTGTGTCCGAGTCTATCAGTCGATTGCTTCGTAGGGTAGCCCGAGCAGTCGTGTGTTATCATGAGCTTCATCCGTCGTGCTATTTTGTAGAAGCCATGGGCTTCATATTTTTAAGATTTTGGTCCTTGAACATAAACGTTTTGTAAAAATGTTTGATCGTTATATACATATATACGACTCTTACCGGCTTATCTTGTGTAATGTGTGATTGGTTTATAAATGGCCCAAATGTCTGTCTAATACATAGCTAGCTAATGCATCATTCAATGTATTTAGAAATCTAGGAATGTCCTGATACTCAATATAATCAAAATAACATTCCAAGAGGTGAATTCATAAATATACCCATAATAAAGTAGGACTTCGAATATCATAGACATCAATTAGTTTTAGTACTACTAGCTACGAATCGAGTCGAATAACCAGGTGGCGGATAGCAATTAAAATAACATCAATCAACAATTCAATGATGAAACTATACTCTGCAATATTATTGGTCGCACAACCGAGGCATACACCTCGCAAACTGATAAGTTCGTTTGTAGGTGCGTAAATTACCCACGCAGCAGAAGCGAGGTTCTGAGTACTATGGCTAGTGCCATTGGCGAAGCCAATGTGGGGTAGCAAAGTCTCTGACATTTGGAAACCAAGCACAATGTAACATAAGCGGTCGAGGGAAGAGACCAAATAATGAAAAATCATACTAAAGTAACACACAAAAAGTATGATACAATTAAATACAAGCACTTATGCACAAGTGATCTTAGGCATAGTACTTCTTTAAGTACAACCCATTTATGGGTTCACTCAAAGGGATATCGTCGTAGTATACCAAATTGTAAGCTCCTTTCTCCAAAAATCATCTGATGATATAAGGACCTCGCCACATAGCTTCAAATTTTCCAACTCCTAGCATATCCTGGTCTTGTTCGTAAAGAAGAACCAAATCACCTTCGAAGAAAATGCGTGGCCTGACATGTTTGTCATATTGGGATTTGACACGTTTCTTCTGGGCTTCTATAAATAGGGTGGCATCGTGACGGGTTTCGTCTAATTCCATGAGATACAACAGACGTTCTTCTTCAGCAGAAGTGTTTGGGAGAAGTTTGACATCTAGTTTTAGGGAGGGTATCTCACATTCAATCGACAAGATGGCTTCTAGACCATAAACTAACTAGAATGGTGTAAACCCAGTAGCAGACTTAACGGATGTTTGGTAAGACCACAATGATGAAAACAACATCGTGTGCCAACTCATTTTGTGAATCCCTATCATTCGTCGAAGCATGGTAATGAGGACCTTGTTTATTGCTTCAACTTGGTCGTTGGCTTGTGGGTAATAGGGTGTTGAGTTTTCATGGCGCAGACCCAAATTTTCAGTGAGTTCGGACATCATGAAGTTTCTAAAGTGGCTACCGTGATCAGTAATGATAGCCCGAGGCACACCAAAATGAGCAATGATGTGATTGAATATGAATAATGTTGCAGTCCTTCCAGTATTGTCGAATGTTGGCATCGCCTCGTCCCATTTCGTAAAATAATCTATGGATACAATAATGTATCCATGCCCCCTAGCTGAGTGAGGGTGACATGTCATGAAATTGATACCCCATTTCGCAAAAGGACCAACGGAGACCACAATGTGTAGAGGCGTAGGGTGTGATCATATTTTATTGTTGCAGGTTTGGCAAGCATGGAATTTTTGGACGATGATTATACAATCGTTGAATAAAGAGGGCCAAAAATACCATGCTCGTAAGATATTTTGGGAAGTAGCATACCCAGACATGTGACCACCACAAGATACAAAATGGAAGTCGTTGAGGGCTTTCTCAGCTTCGTCAAATGTGAGGCAGCGTCGAAAAATGAAGTCAATCCCACGATGATAAAGAGTATCACCAAGGATAATATACTGACGGGCTTGGTAGCGTGTTCGACGGCGGTCAGTGCTAAACAAATTGGGCCAAAAACTCTGGGTTTGGAGATATATGATGATATCTTCGTACAAAAGGTCATTGGAACTAATCAGGAAAAGGGATTCATCGGGTAATGAATCGGCTGCTACATTTTCCATCTCAGAGCAGAGAAGGTCGCATATCAACTCAATGAACACCAAGGATTTCTTGGACTTAGCGTGTTCAAATTCTAGGTCAAACTCCTGGAGTATTATGATCCATTTGGAGTATTTTCCCCCTAGCAATTGGCGTGTAAGAATGTTCTGCATAGGGTTGCAGTTAGAAATTATCGTAGTCTTGCGAGAGAGGATATAGTGCCAGAAACGTTGAACAGCTTGGACGGCTACCAAGGCCAGTTTTTCAACATTTAAATACTCGGTTTCAGTAGTCGTGAGATTCTAAATCAAGTAATAAATGACATGTTCGTCATGATAATCATCCTCCTAGACGAGAACCATAGCGATGGTATAGTCCAAGGCTACGAGGTAAAGGAAATAATCCCGACTGTAATTAGGTGGGAGAGTAGTGGGGTATGTGTCAAAGATAGTTTCAAGGCTTCAAAATATTTGTTGGCAGTGGTATCCCATATGAACTTAGAACCTTTCTTGAGCAGTCGCGTAAATCCAAGAGTTAGCTCAGCATAGTTTGGGATGAAACGATGGAGAAAGTTTTCCTTCCCTTGTAAACTTTGTAACTAGTGAAGCGAGGAAGGAGGAGGGAGATTGAGAACTACCTCGACCTTCAAAGGATCTACCCTAATCCCTTGACATGAAATGATAAAGCCTAGAAGTCACCCGAATTCTACGCAGAAAACATATTTGTGGGGATTCAAGCGTATATGGTAAAACCAACATCGAAGGAAAATAGCATGGAGGTGTATTCGATGATATACACGGTGCATGGAATGAGCGGGTAAGTCATAGAGATATGGTTGCACAATGTGCTTGATATCATGGAAGGCGTGAGACATAGCACGCTGAAAAGTTGCGCCGACATTCTTTAAACCGAAAGGAATTTTTCGATAGGCAAAAGTTCCCCAAGGACAAATAAAAGTGGTCTTGTGTTGGTCCGCGAGAAAGATATTGATTTGATTATATCTAGAGAAACCATCCATCAGAGAGAATATTTCACTTCCAGCACAATCGTCGATGATCTGGTCAACAAAGGGGGTAGGAAAGTTGTCTTTAGGACAAGCTTTGTTAATGTCCCTATAATCAACGCACACATGGGTGGACCAGACGAAGTCTTTGCTGGACAAGTTTAGTGTCGGGGCATGTCTTAAGATCGTGTATCACAATGTCAGGATCAATACCCAAAATTTCTTAATAGCTCCAGGTGAATACGTCACGTCATTCTTGAAAAATAGACTTGTAGGTGATTACTTCGTCATGGGAACATGAAGCTCCGATATGCACATTTTCGACAATTCTAGGTTTTATGGATATGTCGAGGGGGATGGTGGGTGAGATATTTCTTAAGTTCCCTTCATAGAACAGATTATGTGTAGACTCAGGAATGGTAGAAATGACAACAACGGTCGACGGGGTCGAGATCCGTTGGTAACCCTCAATGGTGTGTTGTTCTAGGAAGAGGATGGAACAATGATGTCCATCGTCCCAAGGGGTATCTTCCATTGACATAACAGACATAATCATCTCGTTTGTGGGAAAAATGACGTGGAAAGGATATGGAGATAAAAAACCAAGATAGGGGGTAGCAGGGGTTGCCGATTGAATGGCTTGATAAGTGGATTTGATTGGACTCAAAGGCATTTTGTCGCCATAACGAAGATGATCACCTAGGTTGGGTACCATCCATGGGTCGTAAGATGTATGGGTCCCATGAACAGAGGTGGAGATCATGTTGATCGAGGCGACAAATGGATGTGGAACATCAGGTGGTGGTATGGGGAAAGTACCCATTAATGAGAAATCTTTAATAAGATCCACACCGACATTCTTATATCTGGGGGGGGCGGGTTTGCAATGAACGGTATGTTGCCGGTACATGTATCAGAGTGGAAGAAGACCAATTGGTCGACGGTTACTACTTTTCCTTGATGTGGGAAATGTATGACGCGGAAAAGAGTCGACACAACTGCATGCATGGAATCGATCCAGCTACGACCAAGTGGAAGGTTGTAATCGAGAGTAGCGTCAAAGACCTCCACTTCAAATTGGACCGTTTTGCCTTCTAACGTAATAGGCAATGAAGGGAGGACACCGTGAGGATTAAAAATAGAGCCATTGAAGGATTTTACCGTGTTGTGGGATTCAGTCAAAGGAGGAGAGCCGATGGATTTCCAACAGGTAATAGACATGACACACGTCGAGGCACCCTCATCAATAACAGTCCTACAAATGTTTTTGTCGGAGACAATAACTTGTATTTGGAATGTGAGTTGAGCAGGTAACCTTGGAATGTGATCTTCCAAGTCAAAAATTATTAAATTCGTATATGTAGGGTCGATTCCACCAATATCTTTCAACAGTGCCTTCCGTTGTATAGGACATCTTTGGAGGACTTCGAGGGCTGACATCGCGAATGGTGCTTGGGCCAGATATTCAACAATATTGTAGTTATGGGCAGCACGTGCATGAGGATTGAAAGTTGATTTATGGAGGACACCCTTTGGAGGAGGGCGAAGAACTATGTCTAGGATTGGTCATTCGAGATGAAGAGGACTGTTGGTACGTCGATTCATGGGAAATGGTTGGACTACCGAAGGAGGTATTACATCGACCTTCTCTTTGGAGGAAGAATAATCTTTGGCTCGAGTGGTAAGTGTGATGTCATTCTTCTTTGAATCACCTATACACATTAATACATATGATGTATTGGAGGGGGAAGGTTGGTCATGAATTACCAATTGGGCTTGTTGTTGAGATGGGAAAGGTTGTGACAATACGGTCGAAGTGGGTGGTTTTGTGGTGCCTTGAAGGAACTTAGTAACCTCAGCTCGTCGTGGACAATCCTTAGTGTAGTGATCATCACCACAGATAAGACAAGGGTATCGGGGTTTGCGTTTATCTCTATCATCAACAGGTGGGGTTTTAGTTTTCTCAGTTTGCGGATTATTTTTATCCTCCTTGTTCTTACCCTTTCCTTTTTTGGATTTATTCTTGCCGGTGGGTGTAGATTAGACAGAGTTTACCTCAGAAGTCTTGGTGGTGGGAGGGATAGGAGACAGAGCATTTTGAACATTAGAAGAAATGGATTTGGGGTTGTTGCTAGAGGTTTGGACAGAATGAGGTTGGGCATGGAAGGTACCAAACACACCATCAGCTGCATGAGAAGTAGTAGGAGTGGTTGAAGTAGTAGAAGTAGAAGGATGAGGTGCATTAGGTAGTAAGTCGTAAAGAGTACCCGTCTGTGAGTAAACGAGGTCTAGGTATTGGCCACGACTGATGGCCTATTCTTCTGTGACAACTCCACCCATGGAAATGTCACGAGCAATGTCATTCATGAATGATTTCATGAACCATTTTGCCAGCAACTGATCGGGAAGTTTGAGTTTGATGAGACATCGTCTCTTTCGCGACTCATGAATGTGATCAGAGATATGAGTGGCTTTGGTTTGTTTGAATGAACTCAAAATCTCGGTTCCCATTTTGTAGCGAATCAGTAACTGGTAGTGGGTGAGGAAATCCATAGCGATGGTGTTGAAGTCGGTGAAGAAGCCTCGCGGTAAATCGATATACCACTTCACAGTGGAACCTGTGAGGATTCACTGAAAAAGGCATAAACAAATAGAGTCATCCATCAAGGAGTTGGATGAGCACCAAAGGTGAAAATTCATTACATGATTGTTCGGGTCCTCTCCTAGTTTACCATCGAATTTAGGGATGTCAGATGGTAGTTTGACCGGTATGGCGGGCCATTGAGGAGAGTGACGGATTGGATCATTTAAAATCCTTGACAGATCCGGGAGGCCCAGAGTGGCTAAGAAAGGTAATTGTCTATTCACATGTAGGTACTCGTGACTTTAGGGAGGGAGTCCCATCAGTAAACCAGTGGGACCATAAGCAGTCTACATATAATGTGAAGATCCGGGAAGATTTAGTGGTTGATGTGGAGGAAAGTAATTCATGGGGTTGTAACCTTGGACACAGGAGTGGGATTGAGTGTTCAAGTCCCAAATAGGATTAGATGTGCCTGGATATGGTTGGCCTATACTAGGGGGTATGACGAAGCTAGATTGAGGTTGTTTCTCCCTAGTCGATGGAGGATTATCTTGTATCAGATAATTCCAATACTGGGCCAAGGATGGAGGTATGTTTTGTTTATAGGGTTGGGTCAGTGGGGGTTTCCCTCAAATCGGGGGTTGCATCCCAATTGGGATTTTTCCTGAAAAAGGGGTTGAGTTTGGCCTCCTTGGTGAAATTATCCACCAACAGGAATTTGGTAATTAGGTGTGAAAGATGAGATGGTGCCACTAGGATAAGTGCCTCCAATAGAGGAGAGTGTCAGAATGAAACCAGGAATATGGTGCCCAGAAGGAGTGGAACCACCAGGAGTTCCCGATGTGATTTTTATAGGAGCGGGAATAGAATCATTCAATGCATGATGTCCAGGTGGAAGTGTTGGGGTGACTCTGGGTGAAAGTGGTGTGCCAATGGGGGCTTGGCTAGCCGTAGTAATCTCGATGTGAGGACTTGTAGTATTTGGGACCATTTGTAGAGGGAGATTCAAGATGTAGTTAGCTCATGGAGTGTCTATACCAGGAAAATAATATGCAGTAGTAAAAGGTACTGCATTTGGATCAGATGTTTCGAGTAGCTCAGGTGCGACAGTGATATCAACGCCTACTCCTAAGCCAAAGAGATCCCGTCTTAACATTTCAGTAGTCCAAAAAGGATCTTGATCCTCAGGTCCTATGAAAGGTCCGATTGGTGACCCAGAAGACTGAATAACTAGTTCTCTAAAAGAATTCACTCGAACAATATGTCTCTCAAGGCCGGTGGGAAGTCAGAAGTCCTCTCGGGAATTGCTAATTCTGAACCGTTCTAACAAGTCAGTTCTTTCCACTTCCAGAGTGGCGATGTCCTAGACTTCACTCTATTGAGGAGAGCCCTCCAGTGATTTGGTAGGCAAGGGTTGAGAACCTTCCAGATATTCTGGGGGTAGGCCTTACATTCTACATGAAAGACATGGAGGGTCAATTGTGATTGAGTTAGAATCTTATGAAAGAAATTCTATGGACAACTTGGGTAAACAAAGAGCATGTGCTAGTAAAATCTAGGAAGCAAGACCAAGCAAGAAAGACCTTCCAATTTCGAAGTCACTAGTTGGTGATGAAATCCAATGTCGCGACGATGAGACAAGAAGGGGCTAGGCTAGGGTGGAAAAGTTACGTTGATGACTTTCTTAATAGACTTACACCCTGGTGCAAGCTCCCACACATAATCATGGATATACCCTCCAAGGAGCCCGAGTGAGTTTGGCCAACGTTGATTCCAGGTACTGTGAATACTTTCCCCTTTATAGTCACCTTGTGTAAGACACTAAGAAGGTAGGCTACTAAGGTTACCACCAACAACAATAATGGCTGGGGGAACAGTTGACAGTCCGATCCACATGCAAGGGCAGTGTGTCTAGCCATAAATCAACTTGAGAGGCTTCCACTCATCATTATGGGTATACCTTCAAGTGACCCCTGTAATATGTGCAATCTCTACACCGATATCAACAAACCAGGGTGAGTAACTTTGTCAATCTCAATGCGACCTCGGGTTTGACCCTTGTGTGAGAAGGGCTTCCCAGGACAAAATGATGCAAATGGAATTTGACACTCCTTATCACAAGATACTATTGTGTGTTTTGTGCTTTGGAGAGTATGTCTCACTGCCTATTCCAAAGCTCTAGCCTAACTAATGTTGGTGTAAAAGAGTCCTAGAAATAGTTACTAGTTGGATTTTAAAATTACGCAATGTTATTAAAGGTTGTTGTTACTCAAAAGGAGATGGAAATGAAACCGATGTTGTGTGAGACTTTGACCCAAAAATGAATAAATAGGAAAGAATGATACAATTTTTTTTTTCGATGAATCCTATCTATAGGAGGGAAAGAGGAGTTCTCTGGAACAATATAAACTATGATGTATGATCTTCTTTGAAATGTAATATCGAACAACCATGAACAATGCAAATTCCCCATTCGTTCTTTTTCAATACTTGAATGCCAATATTTTCAAAAAAAAATTCTTAAAAAGGAAAATGTCTTTAGTTTTTATTATAAACCAAACAACAGGGGTGGAACTAAGAAAAAAAACAAGCAACCAACGAAAAAGAAATACGCAACAAAAACCCAAACCAATCTTTCAATGAAGACAAAAATAAAAAACCGATAAGACCGGTCTCTTAAAATGAATATGGATAACAATTTGCCAAGTAATAAGCAATTGAAAAGAACAAATGATCTCAAATTTTAAACCGATTAAAGGGTTCCAACCAAACAAGCACTCACATTTCAAAACCAGAGATTATACCCTGGTTGCAAAAAGTCGAAGAGGTAAAAATTGAGAAAACATGATCAAGAAGAACTTAATCATTTACGAGATTTGAAGCCAAGAAACATTCAATCACTGGCCAGAGAAGTTCTTCCTAGACATACAAACAAACCTAGGCATCTGAGGACACAAAAGACTTAATCCAAAAATTTTGCAAGTGGGTTCGCAGGCTGACATTTTGGTACAGTGTGAGATTCAAGGATTCTTACAGGCTAGACACAGGCAGAATGCGAGAAGTTTGCACTGAACTTAACAACAGGGTGCAAAATTAAGTAGTTCTCATAGGATATAGAAGGGTGCAGTGCGAGAAGCTTTGTAATCAAGAAAATTTTGGAAAGAGGACAAAATTGCTGAGGGAAATTCTGTATCCAGAGAGTTTGTAAGGGTCTCCTCAAGACTCGGAGATTGATGGGAATAAAAAAATGGTAGGTTAAGAGAAAAGGGCCAAGCAAAAAATCACCCAAAATGGGTTGTATCCACAACGGATTCGCCAACTTTGTTATCAGACAAATCGGTAGGTGTGGACACTAACAGATCTCCCTAGATCCACCTAGATCTAGAAAAAAATAGGACAGGACACGACTCTTTCCCTAAGTTGTAGTCATTGAATATACTAATAAGAAGGAATGAGTGACATACCTTTATATCATTTCCTTAGGTCTCTGTTGTTCCCTCTTCACTCCGGTTCTCTTGTGAATTCAGGTCCAAGACAACACAAACCAACCAAAGTGAATATAGCAAAGTATATTCAATGTCAACCTATGCATATGATCAAGGAGTTATGCTATAAAATAAGAGTGATTTTATGGGAAAGGGACATGTCTGTGTATTGTATTAAATGAAGGTAGAAGATACAACCTGGTCGCCTTGATGTTGCAAGCTTCCTTTCAGTGACCCTTGGTTCTAACACACACACTTGCTCTACACTTGCATGAAGAAGATCCAATACCTTTTGATAGACAAAATAGAGTCTTCAAGCTTCTGTCCAAGCACGGTTCTTCACACAATTATTTCACCAATTCTTCATTCAATCTTGCTTCACCTTTTCGATGAGAAACCTTTCAATATATATGAGAAGGAGGGATGGTTACATGGATGAGGATGATCGCACCAAATCTAAGAAGTCAGTAGGATGCCAACCATGCAAATTCCAACTCATTTTCTAGAAGATCCCCTTCTAGAACCTTGGTGACCTCTTCCTCTTTCCAAGACTAAAAACAGGTTTGCACCCTATCTATGGAGAAGACTGTGAACAGTTTGCACACTAAGTGTGGGTGGCCTATGCGAATGAGGGATTCTCGCACCTTGTAACATAGGCAACCTGTGAACTCATCTTAAAAATGTGTTTTTTTGGAAGAAGAGAGTAGTCATCTTTCTCAGGCAAAAAATCCTTCTGGGAGCCTGAAAACATCACCTGTAGAGACATCACCAGAGAGAGATTATTGTTATTTGACATGTTAGAAACAAAAACCTCCGTCTGTTTCTCAAAATGATTCTCCAGTCGCTCAGAATCATCATTTGAAAATGATGACTCAACACAGTAAAAACAGACTTTTCTGCACTTTCGTTGGCTAAAATAGCCTCAAATTTCATGTTTAAGTGACCGAAAGATAAGGATTTTGGTGTCTTAGAAGCCCTTTTGAAAAATGCATTAGCCACTGAAACCTGAGTTTTAATTTTTTTGAAGGAAAAAACAAATCAAATGTTTTTCAAACTTTATTTACAAGCTAGAACTCATCCATATGAGCCCTAAAAATTTAATAATGAAATTTATTCATGACTATGCTATCACTCCTAAAACTTAATGAATTGACTGGTTTAGTTTAGGAGATAACAAAATCTATTTAAATGACCATTCTTAAGAGGTTTCAAGTTCTACAACTGTTCCTTCCCATGAGATTTTGGCTAGTCTTTGGCCTGATCTCTTCATCTCATCCTCAGGATTAAAGATAAAATGATAATTTTGAATATGGGAAGCTAACCTAAGATGAGGTTGTGATATTTGGAGGTTTTGAACTAGAAAAAATGTTCAAACTTCGGATGGTGGGAAAATTTATATCGAATTGGTCTGTGTTTTATCCCTTGGAATTTTAATAAAATAATTTATGTTACATAGTTCTAAGATTTTTATGCACCATTTTCTGAGTGCATTCATATTATCTATTAATTTTCTTTTCTTGTGTAGAACAAAACCAAGAAGTCTAGTTAACATATTCACACCTTCCTTCTTATGTGCTTCTTTAATTACAGAAATAAAGCTTTGTTTTTTAATTAAAAATAATAATTTTGATCTATTTCATACATGCATATTGATATTCGATATACACCAAACCTCATTCACAAAGTACCAAACATTGATGTATTGTCTCCATGTAACTATCTAAGTTGTCCTTCCTAAAAGACAACCAAGTAGTGAAGGATTAATATCATCCTACAAAAAAAAGGTCATCAACTCATAATGTTCTTAAAAGAGTCAAACTCTTCCCAACCTAGTAAAAGTGCTTAAGGGCCTATTTTTCATCAAGCATGTAATCTCTTTTCTTTATTTATTTTGTTCATATCATGGCATCCAATCCTGACAACAAGCAAAACCTCTGTTTTTTGGTCAGAAGTGACTCTCTCAAATATATCTCCCTGAAGGCAAATCTATGTTCTTAACATTCATATAAGCTTTGGCAATGTGATTCTGCATTTTTTTTATGCCTATAAATTAGTTGGGGGGATCTTTTTCCAGTGTATTTATTTTTTCCATGTTGTATAGTTAGTGGTTGACTTATTTCTCCAATATGAAGATAAATTGTTTCATAGATTTCGAGTTTAAATGGAAAATGGCAGTCACCTAACTACTGTCCTGAATGGTCTCATCCTGTAAGGAAATTAATGTTTTTTGAAGAACTAAATCATAAATGTTGAAATAAAATTTTGTTGTATGCATGCATTGAAGCTGTTTTGAATAAAATACAATAACCAGAAAATATCAAACATAAACAACATATTCACAATGAAATTATGATGCTATTTAATGTTAAAATTTCAATAAATGATAAACATATCTGCACTCTAATGATGTATTAAGGACAAACCTTCATAGGGCGTCCTCCTTCACTCTTAGCCATCACAATTATTTTAACTATCATGCTTTTTACTTCTTAGTTTAGCAAGGCACGAACTTTAAAGATGTAATTTTCCAGCCCATAGATCATTTTTCCTTGTGAAGATACCAATA